>JAWQFJ010001990.1:97500-135000 GCA_034096865.1 Theodoxus fluviatilis
GCTTATAGGTGAGCAGAGGCCTTCTTTCTGAACTCCCAGTGGATTACAGGTGAGCAGAGGCACTCTTTCTGAACTCCCAGTGGCTTATAGGTGAGCAGAGGCCTTCTTTCTGAACTCCCAGTGGCTTATTGGTGAGCAGAGGCCTTCTTTCTGAACTCCCAGTGGCTTATAGGTGAGCAGAGGCCTTCTTTCTGAACTCCCAGTGGATTACAGGTGAGCAGAGGCATTCTTTCTGAACTCCCAGTGGCTTATAGGTGAGCAGAGGCCTTCTTTCTGAACTCCCAGTGGCTTATAGGTGAGCAGAGGCACTCTTTCTGAACTCCCAGTGGATTACAGGTGAGCAGAGGCCTTCTTTCTGAACTCCCAGTGGCTTATAGGTGAGCAGAGGCCTTCTTTCTGAACTCCCAGTGGCTTATAGGTGAGCAGAGGCCTTCTTTCTGAACTCCCAGTGGCTTATAGGTGAGCAGAGGCCTTCTTTCTGAACTCCCAGTGGCTTATAGGTGAGCAGAGGCACTCTTTCTGAACTCCCAGTGGATTACAGGTGAGCAGAGGCATTCTTTCTGAACTCCCAGTGGCTTATAGGTGAGCAGAGGCCTTCTTTCTGAACTCCCAGTGGCTTATAGGTGAGCAGAGGCCTTCTTTCTGAACCCCCAGTGGTGTATAGGTGAGCAGAGGCACTCTTTCTGAACTCCCAGTGGCTTATAGGTGAGCAGAGGCCTTCTTTCTGAACTCCCAGTGGCTTATAGGTGAGCAGAGGCCTTCTTTCTGAACTCCCAGTGGCTTATAGGTGAGCAGAGGCATTCTTTCTGAACTCCCAGTGGCTTATAGGTGAGCAGAGGCCTTCTTTCTGAACTCCCAGTGGCTTATAGGTGAGCAGAGGCATTCTTTCTGAACTCCCAGTGGATTACAGGTGAGCAGAGGCATTCTTTCTGAACTCCCAGTGGCTTATAGGTGAGCAGAGGCCTTCTTTCTGAACTCCCAGTGGATTACAGGTGAGCAGAGGCACTCTTTCTGAACTCCCAGTGGCTTATAGGTGAGCAGAGGCCTTCTTTCTGAACTCCCTGTGGCTTATAGGTGAGCAGAGGCCTTCTTTCTGAACTCCCAGTGGCTTATAGGTGAGCAGAGGCCTTCTTTCTGAACTCCCAGTGGATTACAGGTGAGCAGATGCATTCTTTCTGAACTCCCAGTGGCTTATAGGTGAGCAGAGGCCTTCTTTCTGAACTCCCAGTGGCTTATAGGTGAGCAGAGGCACTCTTTCTGAACTCCCAGTGGATTACAGGTGAGCAGAGGCCTTTCTGAACTCCCAGTGGCTTATAGGTGAGCAGAGGCCTTCTTTCTGAACTCCCAGTGGCTTATAGGTGAGCAGAGGCCTTCTTTCTGAACTCCCAGTGGCTTATAGGTGAGCAGAGGCCTTCTTTCTGAACTCCCAGTGGCTTATAGGTGAGCAGAGGCACTCTTTCTGAACTCCCAGTGGATTACAGGTGAGCAGAGGCATTCTTTCTGAACTCCCAGTGGCTTATAGGTGAGCAGAGGCCTTCTTTCTGAACTCCCAGTGGCTTATAGGTGAGCAGAGGCCTTCTTTCTGAACCCCCAGTGGTGTATAGGTGAGCAGAGGCCTTCTTTCTTAACTCCCAGTGGTGTATAGGTGAGCAGAGACGTTCTTTCTGAACTCCCAGTGGCTTATGGGTGAGCAGAGGCACTCTTTCTGAACTCCCAGTGGCTTATAGGCACTCTTTCTGAACCCCCAGTGGTGTATAGGTGAGCAGAGACGTTCTTTCTGAACTCCCAGTGGTTTATAGGTGAGCAGAGACGTTCTTTCTGAACTCCCAGTGGTTTATAGGTGAGCAGAGGCACTCTTTCTGAACCCCCAGTGGTGTATAGGTGAGCAGAGGCCTTTTTTCTGAACTCCCAGTGGTGTATAGGTGAGCAGAGGCCTTCTTTCTGAACTCCCAGTGGCTTATAGGTGAGCAGAGGCACTCTTTCTGAACCTCCATTGGCTTATAGGTGAGCAGAGGCCTTCTTTCTGAACTCCCAGTGGTGTATAGGTGAGCAGAGGCCTTCTTTCTGAACTCCCAGTGGCTTATAGGTGAGCAGAGGCACTCTTTCTGAACCTCCATTGGCTTATAGGTGAGCAGAGGCCTTCTTTCTGAACTCCCAGTGGTGTATAGGTGAGCAGAGGCCTTCTTTCTGAACTCCCAGTGGCTTATAGGTGAGCAGAGGCCTTCTTTCTGAACTCCCAGTGGCTTATGGGTGAGCAGAGGCATTCTTTCTGAACTCCCAGTGGCTTATAGGCACTCTTTCTGAACCCCCAGTGATGATTAGGTGAGCAGAGGCCTTCTTTCTGAACTCCCAGTGGCTTATAGGTGAGCAGAGGCCTTCTTTCTGAACTCCCAGTGGCTTATAGGTGAGCAGAGGCACTCTTTCTGAACTCCCAGTGGATTACAGGTGAGCAGAGGCATTCTTTCTGAACTCCCAGTGGCTTATAGGTGAGCAGAGGCCTTCTTTCTGAACTCCCAGTGGCTTATAGGTGAGCAGAGGCCTTCTTTCTGAACCCCCAGTGGTGTATAGGTGAGCAGAGGCACTCTTTCTGAACTCCCAGTGGCTTATAGGTGAGCAGAGGCCTTCTTTCTGAACTCCCAGTGGCTTATAGGTGAGCAGAGGCATTCTTTCTGAACTCCCAGTGGCTTATAGGTGAGCAGAGGCCTTCTTTCTGAACTCCCAGTGGCTTATAGGTGAGCAGAGGCATTCTTTCTGAACTCCCAGTGGATTACAGGTGAGCAGAGGCATTCTTTCTGAACTCCCAGTGGCTTATAGGTGAGCAGAGGCCTTCTTTCTGAACTCCCAGTGGATTACAGGTGAGCAGAGGCACTCTTTCTGAACTCCCAGTGGCTTATAGGTGAGCAGAGGCCTTCTTTCTGAACTCCCAGTGGCTTATAGGTGAGCAGAGGCACTCTTTCTGAACTCCCAGTGGCTTATAGGTGAGCAGAGGCCTTCTTTCTGAACTCCCAGTGGCTTATAGGTGAGCAGAGGCATTCTTTCTGAACTCCCAGTGGCTTATAGGTGAGCAGAGGCCTTCTTTCTGAACTCCCAGTGGATTACAGGTGAGCAGAGGCATTCTTTTTGAACTCCCAGTGGCTTATAGGTGAGCAGAGGCCTTCTTTCTGAACTCCCAGTGGCTTATAGGTGAGCAGAGGCACTCTTTCTGAACTCCCAGTGGATTACAGGTGAGCAGAGGCCTTCTTTCTGAACTCCCAGTGGCTTATAGGTGAGCAGAGGCCTTCTTTCTGAACTCCCAGTGGCTTATAGGTGAGCAGAGGCCTTCTTTCTGAACTCCCAGTGGCTTATAGGTGAGCAGAGGCACTCTTTCTGAACTCCCAGTGGATTACAGGTGAGCAGAGGCATTCTTTCTGAACTCCCAGTGGCTTATAGGTGAGCAGAGGCCTTCTTTCTGAACTCCCAGTGGCTTATAGGTGAGCAGAGGCCTTCTTTCTGAACCCCCAGTGGTGTATAGGTGAGCAGAGGCCTTCTTTCTTAACTCCCAGTGGTGTATAGGTGAGCAGAGACGTTCTTTCTGAACTCCCAGTGGCTTATGGGTGAGCAGAGGCACTCTTTCTGAACTCCCAGTGGCTTATAGGCACTCTTTCTGAACCCCCAGTGGTGTATAGGTGAGCAGAGACGTTCTTTCTGAACTCCCAGTGGTTTATAGGTGAGCAGAGACGTTCTTTCTGAACTCCCAGTGGTTTATAGGTGAGCAGAGGCTCTCTTTCTGAACCCCCAGTGGCTTATAGGTGAGCAGAGGCCTTTTTTCTGAACTCCCAGTGGTGTATAGGTGAGCAGAGGCCTTCTTTCTGAACTCCCAGTGGCTTATAGGTGAGCAGAGGCACTCTTTCTGAACCCCCAGTGGTGTATAGGTGAGCAGAGGCCTTCTTTCTTAACTCCCAGTGGTGTATAGGTGAGCAGAGACGTTCTTTCTGAACTCCCAGTGGCTTATAGGTGAGCAGAGGCCTTCTTTCTGAATCCCCAGTGGTGTATAGGTGAGCAGAGGCACTCTTTCTGAACTCCCAGTGGCTTATAGGTGAGCAGAGGCCTTCTTTCTGAACCCCCAGTGGCTTATGGGTGAGCAGAGGCACTCTTTCTGAACTCCCAGTGGCTTATAGGCACTCTTTCTGAACCCCCAGTGGTGTATAGGTGAGCAGAGACGTTCTTTCTGAACTCCCAGCGGCTTATAGGTGAGCAGTGGCCTTCTTTCTGAACCTCCAGTGGTTTATGGGTGAGCAAAGGCACTCTTTCTGAACTCCCAGTGGCTTATAGGTGAGCAGAGGCACTCTTTTTGAACTCCCAGTGGCTTATAGGCACTCTTTCTGAACCCCCAGTGGTGTATAGGTGAGCAGAGGCCTTCTTTCTGAACCTCCAGTGGCTTATAGGTGAGCGGAGGCTTTCTTTCTGAACTCCCAGTGGCTTATAGGTGAGCAGAGGCCTTCTTTCTGAACTCCCAGTGGTGTATAGGTGAGCAGAGGCACTCTTTCTGAACTCACAGTGGCTTATAGGTGAGCAGAGGCCTTCTTTCTGAACTCCCAGTGGTGTATAGGTGAGCAGAGGCACTCTTTCTGAACTCACAGTGGCTTATAGGTGAGCAGAGGCCTTCTTTCTGAACTCCCAGTGGTGTATAGGTGAGCAGAGGCACTCTTTCTGAACTCACAGTGGCTTATAGGTGAGCAGAGGCCTTCTTTCTGAACTCCCAGTGGTGTATAGGTGAGCAGACGCACTCTTTCTGAACTCACAGTGGCTTATAGGTGAGCAGAGGCATTCTTTCTGAACTCCCAGTGGCTTATAGGTAAGCAGAGGCCTTCTTTTTGAACTCCCAGTGGTTTATAGGTGAGCAGAGGCACTCTTTCTGAACTCCCAGTGGCTTAAAGGTGAGCAGAGGCATTCTTTCTTAACTCCCAGTGGTGTATAGGTGAGCAGAGACGTTCTTTCTGAACTCCCAGTGGCTTATAGGTGAGCAGAGGCCTTCTTTCTGAACCTCCAGTGGCATAAAGGTGAGCAGAGGCCTTCTTTCTGAACTCCCAGTGGTTTATAGGTGAGCAGAGGCACTCTTTCTGAACTCCCAGTGGCTTATAGGTGAGCAGAGGCACTCTTTCTGAACTCCCAGTGGTTTATAGGTGAGCAGAGGCCTTCTTTCTGAACTCCCAGTGGCTTATAGGTGAGCAGAGGCACTCTTTCTGAACTCCCAGTGGTTTATAGGTGAGCAGAGGCCTTCTTTCTGAACTCCCGGTGGTTTATAGGTGAGCAGAGGCACTCTTTCTGAACTCCCAGTGGTGTATAGGTGAGCAAAGGCCTTCTTTCTGAACCTCCAGTGGCATAAATGTGAGCAGAGGCCTTCTTTCTGAACTCCCAGTGGTTTATAGGTGAGCAGAGGCACTCTTTCTGAACTCCCAGTGGCTTATAGGTGAGCAGAGGCACTCTTTCTGAACCCCCAGTGGTGTATAGGTGAGCAGAGGCACTCTTTCTGAACTCCCAGTGGCTTATAGGCACTCTTTCTGAACCCCCAGTGGTGTATAGGTGAGCAGAGGCACTCTTTCTGAACTGCCAGTGGCTTATAGGTGAGCAGAGGCACTCTTTCTGTACTCCCAGTGGCTTATAGGTGAGCAGAGGCACTCTTTCTGAACTCCCAGTGGCTTATAGGTGAGCAGAGGCACTCTTTCTGAACTCCCAGTGGTGTATAGGTGAGCAGAGGCGTTCTTTCTGAACTTCCAGTGGCTTATAGGTGAGCAGAGGCACTCTTTCTGAACTCCCAGTGGCTTATAGGTGAGCAGAGGCACTCTTTCTGAACTCCCAGTGGCTTATAGGTGAGCAGAGGCCTTCTTTCTGAACCCCCAGTGGTGTATAGGTGAGCAGAGGCCTTCTTTCTGAACCCTAATGGACTATGGGTAAGAATAGACCCTCAGCATTTCCCTATGAGATTTGTCAAAGGCAAAGGACAAGGGAAATTGAAACTTGACTTGCTCTTACTCAAACCTGCTCTCGTGAATTTCATAGTCAATGGCCTTTTGTAGCCTGCAGAGGCTGATAGGCTGCAAAACTCATCATCATCATCATCATCATCATCATCATCATCATCATCATCATCATCATCATCATCATCATCATCATCATCATCATCATCATCATCATCATCATCATCATCATCATCATCATCATCATCATCATCATCATCATCATAACATCATCAAAACCATCATCACCATCACCATCATCATCATCATCATCATCATCAAAACCATCATCATCATCATCATCATCATCATCATCATCATCATCATCATCATCATCAAAACCATCATCAAAACCATCATCCCCATCATCATCATCATCATCATCATCAAAACCATCATCATCATCATCATCATCATCATCATCAAAACCATCATCATCATCATCATCAAAACATCATCAAAACCATCATCATCATCATCATCATCATCATCATCATCATCATCATCATCATCATTATTTGTGATGTGGCATCACACAACAGCAGTTCCTGTCATAATACTGAATTCTGTGATGACAGCTGCCTGCATGCATCACCTCAGCTCAGCCAGGGATGATGATGATGGTTGCTGTTTGGGTATTTCATGTCTGGTATGCAGTCCCATCGTGCTCATTCAGCGAAGGAGTTGTTGGGATGCATGGCGTACAGAGAAAGAGTAGATGACAACTTGGAGGATGAAGGGGCTAGTGTATTTGAAACAAGTCTGTGTGTGTGTGTGGTGCAACAGTCAACTTGACTCCAGCCTAGTAGCCTCATGGTCTCTGATCAATTACCAGTCCCTGCCATTTTAGAAAGAGCCATATTGCTGCTAATGATGTATTTTGTCTGGGAAAAGCTGACAAATAAAATTACATTTAGACTTGTGGCGTAGTGAGGGAATGCCTTGCTCGACTTCAAAGTAGTTGTTTGATTTTTGCCAATGTTCAACTACAGGTATGAGGTAATAATCTCTTTATGTGTATGTGTTTTTTCAGGTGTGGGGATGTGTGCCTCTTCCCTGTTTCTGTCTTCATGGATGGGCATTTTCCAGGAGAAAACCTACAAGCAGTTTGGCAAGCATTCAGCAGAGTCTCTCTTCTACAATGTAAGCTATGGCAAACCTTTTCCCATGTTAAAGTAATGCATGATGTCTTCCTATACTGCCTTTCTCTGCTCTTTGTATTTGTTCCTGTACCAACCTTACTATCAACTAGGCTGCAGCTGTGCCCTCTCATATTTCCATCTTCTGACTCGTAAATGCTGTGGTCAAATGATGACCTTGGGACAAAGTTGCCTGCTATTCCTGACAGTCACCAACTGTAGAACAGTGTAAATCTCCAGCAGCTTCTCCAAGATTTCCCTCATCAGATTCATTGGTCTGAATTTAGGGTTCCACAATGACCTCGGGGCAGGGCTGCCTGCTCCTGAAATGTTGGCATTGTTAGAAAAATGTTTTTGAGTAGGTACACTGGGAGGGCTAGCTCACACCTTCGCTGAAAGGGAAGGGGGCAGCAAAGGAAAAGCAGCTAGGGTTTAGTACAGTTCAGTGGGACGTTATGCCTTTACCTGCATCCCTCATCCATGCCATGAAAACTATTCCACTCACAGAGCACTTCATGGAGTAAAAGCCTTGAAAGTGTCTCTACCAAAGTGAATGCCATGCCACAGTGGAGGTTACCATGCATGAGCAGACGAGGTGATGTTTTCATTCACTGCATCATTGTTGGATTTTGTACTTTTTTGTGTGATTGCATTCTGTAGACAGACTGTTGTGACCGAGGTGAAAAATCAGTTTGAACCGCTCTTCTATTGCTCTCTTGCTTCATGTGCAAAAAACCTCCTGTGGATAGAGAATAAGGATAGACCCATCATGTCTTCCCTCCTGTGGATAGAGAATAAGGATAGACCCATCATGTCTTCCCTCCTGTGGATAGAGAATAAGGATAGACCCATCATGTCTTCCCTCCTGTGGATAGAGAATAAGGATAGACCCATCATGTCTTCCTCTGTAGTTGCTCAAACTAGCAAGAGGCAAAATAACCACTGAGTTTGAGGCTTGGCTTGCTCTTTCTTGAACCTGTTTGGGTGAGTTTCGTGACAAATGGCCTTGCATAACCTGCAAAGACTGATGGGCCGTTAAACTCCTTTCAATTCATCCTCTTCATCATTCTTCTTGCAGCATGCCCTGCCCCTACCCGGGTTTCTACTGTTGGCCAAAGACATCTACAGACAAGCTGGCTTATACCACCAGTCCAGTAAGTGTCTCCTGCATAATGGTTCAGTTCTGCTGAGTTTTCTGCTGTAAAGTTTACTTCAAATCAATGCTGTCTAGTTCCTGTTACTTTGGTAGTCTCTGCCTTAATAATAATAATAATAATAATAATAATAATAATAATAATAATAATAATAATAATAATAATAATGGGTATTTATATAGCGCTAATTCTCAAGTGAGCTCTAAGCGCTTTACAATCTCGTTCACACATCACAAGCAGACAATCAGATACAAGCAAATCACGTAGGCAATCAACACTAGCAGCAAAATCACATACAATCAGAGCAAGCATACAAACACATAACATTAACAAGCGAGCAGGCAGAATAATCAAACACTGTTGAAGCAAGCAACAACAAAAGAAAAAATAAACAAACAAGCAGGCTAAATAATCCAACACAATCAAGCAGGCATACCAACACAATAAATAAACAAGCAAGCAGACAACCAATCGACAATCTAAACAAGAATGAAATAAGCAAATAAAGAGAACAAACAAGCAAGCAAACACAAACGAGATAAGTGAATCAAAACAAAATATTTACAAAATACAATTACGAGAATATGTACGGGGAGCTGTGAAGTTGAGCGGGTGGGGTCAGTGGGAGGGGGGGGGGGCTATTTGGCAGATGTGTATGCAAGAGAGAACAGGTGTGTCTTTAGATCAGCGCGGAAAGAGTCAGACTCGGAAGAGGGATACAGACGAAGATTAGCAGGGAGAGAGTTCCAGACGAGAGGAGCGGAGGCAAAGAAAGAGCGGTCACCAAAAGATGATTTCATTTTACGAGGGACGAGGGTGGTGGTGTTTGCTGAAGAGCGAAGTGTTCTGCGTGGCGTGTAAGTGTCTATGAGGGCTGTGAGGTATGCGGGTCCTGTCTGTGTGAATGCGTTGAAAGATAAGCATGCAATTTTGTAAGTGATACGGTCCTCAACACGGAGCCAGTGTAGTTTCTGAAGGTAGGGGGTGATATGCTCAGATTTGCGGACTTTACAGATCAGGCGAGCGGTGTTGTTCTGCAGTTTTTGTAACCTGTCAATGAGATACTCAGGACAGCCATAAAGCAAAGCATTACAATAATCTAGCTTGGATAGAATGAACGCTGAGACAAGGGTCTTTGCCGCTTGCTCAGAGAGATAGTGACGGATTGAACCGATGCGACGGAGCTCAAAGTTCATAGAACGAATGATGGTCTGAACCTGTGCATGCATAGTGAGGTGGGAATCTAACGTAACGCCTAGATTTTTCACTGTGTTAGAAAAGGGGACAGTAGCATTGCCGATGGTGATGGACTCTGGGAGCTGGACAGAGGTAGACATGCGTGGTGAAGAGGCAACCATTGCCTCGGTCTTCTCATCATTTAATTTCAGCTTATTGAATGTCATCCATGACTTCACGTCAAGGACACACGCTTGCATTGAGTGCATAAGAATGTCGAAACACTTGGGATCACCCGACTTTTGCGCCTGCGTATCATCTGCATAAGAATGATGAAGAACCGAATGGGCAGTCATGATATCTGCGAGAGGAGTGGTGTACAGAACAAATAGAACTGGTCCTAAGACCGACCCTTGGGGCACGCCATAGCGCAGCAGAGTAGGATCAGAAGTGTTATTGTTGATGGATACAGTCTGAGTACGGTTGGACAAGTACGACGAAAACCAGTTCAAGGCAGAGCTGCTAACGCCAAACACAAATTCAAGACGGCTGATGAGAATAGCATGATCTATTGTGTCAAATGCTGCCGATAAATCGAGCAGCGCCAGAATAGAGACTTCTCCTCTGTCTAGAGCACGTAGAAGGTCATTTACAATTTTCACTAAAGCTGTTTCTGTACTGTGTCCAGGCCGATACGCAGACTGTAGGGGGTTAAACAGTTGGTTGGACGTGAGGTGAGCAGAGAGCTGAGACAGAACTACCTTTTCTATCAGTTTTGAAACAAATGACAAGTTACTAACAGGCCGGAAGTTTTTTAACTCATTATGGTCCAGGTTAGGTTTCTTCAACAGTGGGGTGACGAGAGCAGTTTTGTGGACATCCGGGAAGGTTCCAGAAGTGAGGGACTCATTTATAATCTTAGTCAGGGTGGGGAGCACTACGTCTAAACACTCAAAGAGCAGGGGAGTTGGGATGGGGTCCAGTTCACATGTTTTAGGGGCGGAGTTAGACAAGATCTTGCGGATGTCTGATTCAGTGACAGGGGCGAACGTTTCTAGGAAATTGCCACTGAATGGTTTACCAAGGGGGTGTGGGACAGAAGGCTGAGAGTCAAGGTCCTCTCGCAGCTTATCTACCTTGGTCATGAAATAGTTAGAAAACACGCTGGGGAGTGAGGATGAGGGATACACCGTGGGAAGCTGGGTAGGGCTTTTTCTCGCACACATATCATTGGTGATGTGATACAACTCCTTGCTAGACTTTGCCTCAGCGATTTGAGATGTGTAGAACATTGATTTTGCTTTATGGACAATGAACGTCACAAAATTCTTGGCCTTTATGTACAACTGATGGTACACAGTCAAACCCGACTCCCTCCACTCTCTCTCGGCACGGCGCCGATCCCTCTTTGCCTGTAGCAGTTCATCTCCAAGAAGACCAAACCACGGAGTCACCCTCTTAGAGGACACTTTGCGCCTGGAGACAGGGGCGTGCTTATCAAGAACAGCCTTGAGGGCGGTGTTGTACTGACTGGCAGAACAGTCCTCATAGCGAGCTAACTCCGCGGTGAGATCCCCCCGGAAAGCTGCTCTGTCAATGGCACTGAGATTGCGCACAACGCGGAACACAGGGACAGGTGAGGGGAGGTCCATGTCAAACTCTACTAGCACACAGAAATGATCCGACTCTAGAGCACGCGTTACTTCCGACACACGGTGAATTCCATCTGCAGGTCTCTCAATCACCAGGTCCAGAGTGTGACCATGCTTATGTGTGGGTCCTACCACAGTCTGACGTAGATTGTACATGCTAAGAAGATCCAAGAGTTTTCTAGCACTACGATTGTGCAGACAGTCCACATGAAAGTTGAAGTCACCCAACAGACACACATGACCATGCAAAGCGTTGCAATAGTCCAACAGTTCCGGCATCTGATCGAAGAACATGACCTCAGTTATTGGCATGGTTTTACACACACTGATAACAAGAGAACTGCGTAGCCTTTTGTTGTAGATTGCAGGCTTGTGTTGGTGTGGCAGAGGTACAGAGTTTGACAGCATCTGACATTACTATTTTTATAGTAGGCCTTCACCTTGGTGACTTCAGTTATACATCTTTTAGAAAAGTATCTAATGTATTGGAACATTAGTGAAACATATCTAAATGGTCTCTTGATGTTCTCATTTTTTAGGAATCTTTTACTTGCAACATTAGCATGAATCTGCTGATCCTAATTGAATATTTGTCCATCTGTCCATTTATCTGCCTGTCTGTTTCTGATCAGTCTCTCTTTCTCCCTCGTCTACTTCCGTCTCTTTAATTTTAGTCTTGCTGTTTTAGTATCTCTGTCTACTTTCCCCTCCTCCTTCACCCTCCCTCTTCTCCATGTTCCCTTTGCCTCTTTGCCTGTTGGCATGCTGATTTTTTTGGTTGCTGTTCCAGCTCCCTGGGTCCTGCCTGTGCTAGGTTTGGCAGTGCCCAAGATGTGGATCCTGCTGTTCTTCAACACACTCACACAGTATCCTTGTCATGCCTGGCATTGCAAGATGGATGTGGTGTGCTAATATGTAGATAGTGCCCCCTGGGTCACAGCCTGTTGGCTGGCTAGTCTAGAATGTCCCACTCTCCCCACCATTTCCGTACTACCCCTAGTCCACACACTGAAGATGTGGGCCAGCTCCTGTTTTCCTATTTAAACTCACCGTTCTAACTGTAGCAACTGTGTCAGGCAGAGCAGGCAGCTCCGCCCCAAAGCCACCATGTCATCCCTGAATTTAGAAAAACGAGTCTAAAAAAAGGAAACATTGGGGGAGTGTCTGGAGGTAAGCAGACAGCTTGGTCGTTATGTGAGTAGGGGGAGCATTTGGAGGTAAGCAGACAGCTGGGTCGTTATGTGAATGAGGGGGAGCATTTGGAGGTAAGCAGACAGCTGGGTCATTATGTGAATGAGGGGGAGCATTTGGAGGTAAGCAGACAGCTGGTTCGTTATGTGAGTAGGGTGAGCATTTGGAGGTAAGCAGACAGCTGAGTCATTATGTGAGTAGGGGGAGCATTTGGAAGTAAGCAGACAGCTGAGTCATTATGTGAATAGGGGGAGCATTTGGAAGTAAGCAGACAGCTGGGTCATTATGTGAATAGGGGGAGCATTTGGAGGTAAGTAGACAGCTGAGTCATTATGTGAGTAGGGGGAGCATTTGGAGGTAAGCAGGCAGCTGGGTCATTATGTGAATAGGGGGAGCATTTGGAGGTAAGTAGACAGCTGAGTCATTATGTGAGTAGGGGGAGCATTTGGAGGTAAGCAGGCAGCTGATTCATTATGTGAATAGGGGGAGCATTTGGAAGTAAGCAGACAGCTGGGTCATTATGTGAGTAGGGGGAGCATTTGGAGGTAAGCAGACAGCTGGGTCATTATGTGAGTAGGGGGAGCGTTTGGAGGTAAGCAGACGGCTGGGTTGTTATGTGAATAGGGGGAGCATTTGGAGGTAAGCAGACGGCTGGGTTGTTATGTGAATAGGGGGAACATTTGGAGGTAAGCAGACAGCTGGGTCATTATGTGAATAGGGGGAGCATTTGGAGGTAAGCAGACAGCTGGGTCATTATGTGAATGAGGGGGAGCATTTGGAGGTAAGCAGACAGCTGGGTCATTATGTGAATGAGGGGGAGCATTTGGAGGTAAGCAGACAGCTGGGTCATTCTATGAATGGGAGGAAGGGACAGAGGGAGGCAGCATGGGAATTATAAACTAACAGCTCATTTAGGATTTTCCATTTTCATTGTTAATGAAGCATCTCGGTTAACCCTTTGTGTGCTATTGAGTGCTAGCTGCACATACCTTGGTCAGTGTGTGACTTGATTAGCCCTTACTCTAGTACAGTGGTAGTAGTCACAAGTGTTGTGCAGTATTGCATGGGCCCAGAGCTCTAGTCACAAAGTACGATGTTAAAGCTAATAACTTTTCTGAAGTCAAAATTCTAGACAGAATTAGCTATCTCATTGTTTTGAAACATGCATTAAATGAAGGCTAACTGGCCTTGTGTCTTGTTTGATTTTCTACTTTCTTTGTTTGATTTTGTAAGCAGCAGCAGTGTGATTAGAAGATGTGAACAAGTGCCGACTTTTTAGTTTTACCCACATATTTGTATAAACCATGCTGAATTTTGTCATATTCAGCTATTGAATTAAAACAAGTTTCTGGTTAATCACAGTTGGCATTATCTATGCTTTGTGTCATTTTCAGAGCATTGCCTGTGTAAGTGTATCTGTTCAGAGTTTCATATGTTCAGTTTAGTCAATTTCAAGTTGAAATGTTGTTCTTCATAATTATTTGAAATTTTGACAAAACTTCTGCAAAACAAAATGAAGAATTTTTGACTCACATGCGAAGCAAAAGTGAGTCTATGTACTGAGCCGTGTCGTCCGTCCGTCCGTCCGGGCGTAAAAAACTTAAACGTTGGATTTTTCTCGGAGACTATTAAGTCTATCAACACCAAATGTGGCATGATGGTGTATGATGACAAGGCCTCAAAAAACATACATAGTGACTTGACCTTGCTTCAAGGTCAAGGTCACAGGAGCCATAAATGTGGTCTCAAAAACAGTCATTTTTCACATTTTCCCAATTTTCTCCCACGTTATTGAGAATGGCGACCTTAGCTACAAGTGGTATATAGGTCAAAGCAAGCCCTATCTTTTGATACCAGTTTGGTTGACCTTGCTTCAAGGTCAAGGTCACAGGAGCTCTTCAAAGTTGGATTGTATACATATTTTGAAGTGACCTTGACCCTGAACTATGGAAGATAACTGTTTCAAACTTAATAATTATGTGGGGCACATGTTATACTTTCATCATGAGACACATTTGGTCACATATCATCAAGGTCAAGGTCACTTTGACCCTTATGAAATGTGACCAAAATGGGGTAGTGAACCACTAAAAGTGACTATATCTCATGGTAGAAAGTGCCAATAAGCACCATTGTGCTTCCTATGTCTTGAATTAACAACTTTGTGTTGCATGACCTTGGATGACCTTGACCTTGGGTCAAGGTCACATGTATTTTGGTAGGAAAAATGTGTAAAGCATTTCTTTGTGTATGATGTCATTGGTAGGTTTAGTTGTTTGACCTTGACCTTGAAGGTCACCTGAAGGTCAAGGTCATATAAAGGTCAAGGTCATATAAAGGTCAAGGTCAAGCATGTGAGTCGTATAGGCTTTGCCCTTCTTGTTGCTTATGCAATTATAATTCTGATATACTTTGCTGTGTTTTGATATATATTTTGGTAGAGACAGGATAAAGGAAAAGATAGGGGTCTGGGCCCGTATTCACAACGGCGATTTATCGGCGATTTATTTTAACCTCGATTTATCTCTAAACTCAGACGATTCCAACTGCCTGTTCCGCTCTCCCTTGGCTGGAAACCAGTATATATAGCAAAGCGCAACCTAGGATCCTCTGACGAGCGTACCTTATCTAACCGATCAAGATAACGCGGGGCTAGGGGATAAATCGAGTGTTAAAAAGATAAATTGCCGTTGTGAATACGGGCCCTTGTCATTAAACTGTAAAGCATGGCAATTTTATCTCGGCGCTAAAAGCCCTTCAGTTCTTTCCTTTCTTTTTTTCTTCACAAAGTCAGTGAGTGTAAGGGTTAACCATGATGATCTGTGCAAGGGGCATCTTCCTTGACTCCCGCTAGATATGTTTGCATACGCAGCGTCTTCGTCTTGACCACTGAGTGCTCCTCGCTAACAGTGACGCTGGTGGTGACACTGCGAAAGTTCGTCAGCCTGCTCTTCTCCATCTGGTACTTCTCCAACCCTTTCACCCCTCTCCACTGGCTGGGAACCGCCTTTGTCTTTGTCGGCACCCTGCTGTTCACGGAGATCATCCCACTCCCTTCAGTGCAGAAAGAAAAGGCTCAATGAGGCATGTGGTTGGTAGGGCTTCTTGCAAAGAGGTGGGAGGAATGGGCACATCAAGCTTGTGGAGGATACGTGTTCTGCTGTTACTTGTGATAACTCTTTGTGTTGGTAATGTCTTGTGTTGCTGCTAATGATGAGAAATGTTGTTATTACAGTTCTGACATATCAGTGTTTTGATAATCATTGCAAAACTTTGTTGTTTCATTGTGAAGTTGAGAACTAGTCACTGAAAACAATGTACCCATTTTCTTTGTCAAAGTGTAATGGGTCATACTTGTTGGGCATCTGCATGCTGATCTTCTAAATAATACCGTTTAAATAAGCTTGTTTTTTCCTTCTTTTTCAAACAAGTAGGGGATATTCTGTAGTCTACAGAAATTAGCCTTACCCATTGAACACATTCAATAAAGATAATGTTACATAATCTCTCACACAGATACACTCTGTTTGGGGTATGAATAGACTCATTGTGCTGACCTATATAATTCAGAAAAGGCAGATAACCAGGGAAACTACTACTTGACTTGTTTACACCCTAACCAGGGGCTCATTGCCTAAGGCTAGCATCTTGCATGTGTGGGAAGGAAAGCTGTGAAAATGCAAGGCAAACGCGTTGGGCACAGCTCCTCACTTGCAAGGAGACAAAAGTTTTCCCAGGGCGACATAAGAGGTACCTAGCCATGGCTAGTGAGCAAATTCAAAAGAGTGAAGTCCGTGCACATAGGAGCACTGGTGTACTGTGTGTGGTTAAAAATGTGTTTTTTAAAATATCGTACCTTGTTTTTGCTCTATTCCAATATCCTCCATGCCCCGAGGATATATGGATGAATGCTCTGTATTTTTCTAAACTCCAAAAAGCATCAAAAATGTTTTTTGCAAGAATTCCAATAAACTATACCTTAGGGAGGTAACTTTCCTACAGTAGCCATTATTTTGTTATGGTTGGTTTGATGAGCAGGGCAAAACATGCATACATGCTCATACTCATACACACACACACACACACACACACACATTCACATGCATACACACAAACTCATGATACGCTTGTGCAAGCGCATTCTGTATAATCATAACATTTATTCTGCTTCATAAGATCTGTCCAGAAGAAATGGTGAGTGAGGGTTTGTGTTGATTTTTCTGTTTGGTAGGTGTGCCTGTAATGATGGGATTGAAAACGGGCTTGGGCTGCCGCCAGGGTGTGTTTGAGCATGAGTGGGGCCTGATCTTTCAGAGTGTTTTGAACATAGGTGAATTTGGATGACCTGACCCTGCCCCGTTGCCTCTGGGTAGACTTGTCAACCCCTCGGGGCAGGTCCCAGAAGTTCAGTAGTCTCGTTCCAGCTGATGAGAGGGACTCTGACCATATGTCGAACTCCACAGAATAATCTAACTACAATTTCCCCAGAATACATCTGAATAAACCTCATCTGACAAAGTAAGTCTAAATAGGTCAATATTTCTTTAGAAAGATAAAAGAGGTATACATACGGTAAAATATTCTATCTATATGAGTGCTGAATATGAATTTGAAAGGGGGAGGGGGGGTGGTGGGGGGGGGGGGGGGGGGTGTTGTGTGTTGGTGCTTCTTTTTCTGCCACAAAGATTCCTTGGCTTATCCATCCCAGTCATCCTCTGCCTGAAAAATCTGTTTTGATATCTTGATCATGGACTTGCCCAGGGAAATACATTTTCAGCTCCTGAATTCACAATTGACGATGTGGGAATGGTGGGGCTCCTCAGGGCTCCCTGCCAGGACTTCTGCATTGACAGTGTGTCTGGAGTGAAGGCTTTGAGGGGGGCTTGTCTTCTTATACTGTGGGCTCTGTGTCCATGTAATATTCATCCCAATGTTTCTCATAGGAATTGACGGGGCACCTCACAACTGCTTGTTTTCTCTCCCTTGCCTCCAAAGCACCTATCTATCGATACTTTTTCACTCCTTCTCTTCATTCATCTTTTAGACTAGTAGTGTTTTGCCAATTGTTTTTCATGTGTTGCACAGATACTGTCTCAAATCAAACCTGGGGATAGGGTGTGGGGTGGTGGAAGGGTGGGTGGGTGGAAGGGTGGGTGGGTGGAAGGGTGGGACTTTGTAAACAACTGTGACAGAATGAGGTGTTTGAAAGAAAATAAAATGGTGTACTTTTTCAACTTTTAAAATTTTAATTGTGCATTATTTACATGTTTACAGCATTGAATGTTGGATTAAAAAAAAAAGATGTGGTTATGCCAACCCAACTGACCATATTTTTACTGCTGACCCAAAACGTTTTTCAATCAAGAAAAAAAATAAAAAAAATTGATGATGAACTGTGTGCTGTCCCATCTTCCCTGGGCTGCCCAATAAGCACTCAGGGAAACAGCTATATAAGTTTTAAAAGCGTTTTCAGTTAAAGAAAGTTTGGTATATCTGGCCTCCTCTAAAAAGAAAAAAGTTCAGGCCAACCTACTTAACCCCCCCCCCCCCCCCCCCCCCCCCACACACACACACTTTTTTTTGCCATGTTACCTTAAGCACAACTTTTTGGGGTCTCTCTCTCACCTTAAAAATTGAAAATGCCAAAACAAATTTAAGAAGGGCATCTTGTGTTTTTGTGTAATGGTTATTTGTTTTAAGCTGATCTTAGTAACTTAGCCAAGTTACTCATATTTTGTTAATCTTTTGTTTAATATTTATGCCAGGATTCCTAGAGCATATCTGGTAAAACTGTTTTAGGACATGGTACAGTGAAGAGAGAGGTGCCTTAACCCTTGCACTGTTGTTTAGTTGTGAGACTCTCCACAGAGTTGCTTTAGGAGTTGTTTTTTAATTATGAACGAATAGATTTACTTATAAGCACTTTAGTTTATTGCTTCATTGTGCTCAGTAAAGGGGACAAGACTGTAGCAAGACAATGCTAAATACATGTGATTTGATTCATATTCATGAAAAGAGCCTGTGTAGTTTGCATGGCATACACGACTGACTTGTTTATAGTTGTGTGAAATGGGTGTGTTATCAGGTATTCTTTTCTTTTTTTCCATGAAGACATTTTTCATGTATCTACAAGGCTAGTCTTAAAACAATTCAGTATTGAGGCAAATACATATTACTGTTGTGAATTCTGCTTTTTTTTTTTGGCATCTCAACAGAATCTTCAGTATTTTTATCACCAAAGAATTCACTCTTAGACACTTAAAAAAAGTATAAATTGTTCTGTGAGTGTAGACACTGCAGTGAACTATTTATTAGAATTTCTTGGCATCAGGGTGTTTTGGCTTCTGACCAAGATCTAAATCAAGTTTAGGCTGTTGCTGGCTTGTTCAAATCAAGTGTGGATGGGTTATGTTTTACAGAAACTCAATGTCTCAGATGTTACAGTGTTGCACTTTGTGCTGAAGGCAGTTGCTTTAATATCAGACCACATTACAAAAGTGGTGTATTCTATTGTACATGTCCTCTTTGATTATTAAAATTAAGTCATAGTATCTAATAGTAAGATATTGAACTTCAGAGTATAATCGTCAGGAAAAGTAGCCTGGAAACACACAAGCTAGATGCAACTAGTAAGCGGCTCTCTTATCCTTGACCTTGAAGGGGTGGGGTGATGGGGAACCCTTGTGATATCAATATTCGTAGATCAGCTTGTTTCCCTATGGGATAATCAAAATCCTGGAAGCATGAAGCTGCTGTTGCTGAAATGGGGTATTGACTTGCATTGCTCCCCCTCCTCTGGGAATGTATTGGACATGGCACCAAGGCTGACTTGACTGTGATAGACTGCTGTTATGCAGCTGTGGGCTGCCTGTGGTTGCTGGTTATTCCCAAGGTTGATGACTTTCGAAAATTTGGGGAGGACTAAGATGCAGGTGATTCTTGCACACACAAAACAACAACAGACAATGTTCTCCACACCACCCCACCACCCCACCACCCTCTTTTGATTTAAATCCTGTTTTGTTATTTTTAATTAAGTCTGTTTTTATTCTAAACTAGTCTGCTGACAAGTGCTGTCTTCTAGTAATTTAAGAAGTGTTATGCTATGGAGACAGTGGAATTCTTTAATGCACAGATATCGGTGTATTGTTTCTGTCACCTTCTTGAGAGTGAAGTAAAAAATCCTACTCTTGATAAATACTTTTAAAATTTGCTTGCAATAGACATTGTAATGATTCTTGTTGGACCAGGCATCAACATGATATACGTAAATGTTGGTACATGTATATGTTTGAAGTGCATAACATCTTGAGTTGTACAAGAGCAAAACTTAACAAGAGTTGCTGTTACTTTGATGATGAAATATCAAGTCCGCCAATTTGTAGAGTAGGAAAACAAGATGTATGTATATTGTTTGTCTTTATGGAGAAAATGATATAAAACAGTAGTATAGAGGATGGATGGCTGTTTATTATGTTGATGCAAAGTCTTTTCTGTTGAAAGCGCTTTGAGAAATACAGCATTATTAGAAAATGTTAAATGGCCAATGAAATGAAACCACTGAGCTAAAGTGTTAGAAAAAAAAGTCCAAGCATGTGATCTAGAATGAAGAATTGAATGGGAACTGGCAAGACTGCAGATAGCCGAGCAAAAAAAGGCCATGATGTGAGGACTGCTTTGTTGTCCCCTTCCCATGCAGTGAGGACAAGAAACAATAAAGTTTTCCTCTGCTTGAAATGTACCTCTAGTCAAAGCTGCTTCTCCATATATCGGGTGTGTGCACATGGAGGAAGAATTGGAAGTATGCCCGGTATATGATAGAAGTGAAGGAGTTATGCTTGAGTGACTGAGCTTATAGCCTAGGCCTTATTTTAAATGGAGTCCAAGCAGGAAGAAAATGACCAAAGTGCCTGCAGTTTGTAAACTTAGGAGGGCTCTCTAGAATTTAAAATGTGTCATCTGATGTTCTCGCTAGAATGCATCCCTGGTCTTAAAGATGGTCCAGATTAATGTGAGTTGCGTTACGACTATCAGGTTGTTGCAGTTCAGGATTCTTGTACCAGTAATGTACGGGTTTGCTCACTGATGGAATCGGCGTCCGATAATCTCGATGAATGTAGGTGGATATTTGTCTATTTTGAGGCAGCATTGTGACATGTTTACAAAGCCTGAAGACACTGAGAACATGAGACATCTCAAGGTCTGCAAGCTTGTGTTGTTGATCTGTGTTGTTGATCTTAAGCACTTGAGAAGCTTGCATAGCATTGACACAACATGGGATCACTTTGTACTTCTTGGGAAATGGTTTGTAGAGTTTCCCATACTTACTTGCTCCACATGTAACTGAACACTTTAATTTGCTTTATTATCAACTCTATAGGGGATCTCTCTCTCTCTCTTTCTCTCTCTCTCTCGCTCTCTCTCGCTCTCTCTCTCTCTCTCTCTCTCTCTCTCTCTCTCTCTCTCTCTCTCTCTCTCTCTCTCTCTCTCTCTCTCTCTCTCTCTCTCTCTCTCACCCACCATCACCCTCTCTCACCCTCTTCTCCCCATTACCGGGAAAATGGTCGTGTGGTATGACAAAGAGATGAAAGATGTAATAAGAATACTTCAGCAACTGAGAAATGTTATTGAAGTTTTCCGTCTAATGCAGTCGAGGAAAGTACATTCTGAGAAGAAATTATTTTCCTCTATTTCTCAAGTCGTATCTCCTTTTTGAGCTCAGTGTGTTTACTGATGAAGGGCTACACCCGAAACGTTTGTTTCCACACTAAACCTGAGATTCCAACACCTCCCAGCGATCTTTGTGATCATTACTTGTTTTGTTGACTTCGTTTTATTCGTCATAACAAGTGTGAGGTAGTTCCACATGCACCCGTCGTCCAAAACATGTTTTAAAACATCGCAACGACTTGGCAAATGTTTTCCTATTTTTTCGTCGAATGGTTGAAGTGGTTAAAATGTGCATCCAATAAAACTGTGCCGTGTTTTTGCCTTGTGCTTTCTACTGCGTCAATGTGTTTGTAGCTGTGACTGCCTTCCTGCCCGGTTTCGTGCCTTCATATTCATGAGTGTTTTGCGAGTGCCTTTGCAAGTGCGCGCGAACGCGCGTGTGTGTGCTAACATGCACACGTGCGTTTATGAGTGTGTGTGTGTGTGCGTGTGTGTGTGTGTGCGTGTGTGTATGTGTGTGTGTGCGTGTGTGTTTGAGAGAGATTGACTGACGGAAAGGCAGATGCATGGGCAAATCACAAGCAAAGACACGGGCATACATGTAGGCCTATATATACGCAAATCCAAATACAGACAAACCCCAAGGAGAGACGCGCGGACGTAGTCTGAGCAGTGGATGCCATAGTGACAAAAACAAGCAAGCTAGCAGAGTAGGTCGTAGCAAAGTAATAAAGGGGACGAGACGCTTGTATCGGAGACCCAAGGGGGCAGCATGGCAGTGAATTTACATGTACAGGTCCCGCGTTGGAATATGCACGGAAGCCGATGAATATCTGGCCGTTACAGAATCCATTCATAGACCACAGGCACTCGGGCTACACGAGGGAGTGCAATGAGCTGTCTGTCTCAATCACAAACGAAAAACTTTCACCCATGTTTGCGCTTTTCACGGGGTCTATATAAAACGTGCATCGGCGCTATCGGCGACTATCGGCCCAGCTAAAGTTGAAACATAGTGGCTAGCTTATACTTATAGAACTTTATACTCTATCCTCTGTATTAATAATCACTTTTATGAATTTTCTGTATGTATTTTATGTATTGTAGAGGCAACAGTAACGCATGCATGGAAAACTTCAACAATGGTCAAAATAAATCTTGTCGGCTTGTTAATTACTGATGCTGCCATACATCATTACAGTTTCTAGTCGATTAACAATACATACGCGGGACGCTGAGCGTCCCAATGACCGACAATTTGCCAGTTTCATTCAAACACAGAGAGGTTATTCTGCCTGAAATACACGAAAATGGAATGAGAAATGCTTTTGAAAAATTACCACTCATCAACAAGTTCTCCTCGTAGGCCTGCATAAAGCAGTTTTTAAAAAATCCATTCTCAAACCGAAATCCGCAAACGCCGATAGTCGCCGATAGCGCCGATGCACGTTTTATATATACCGCTTTTCACGAACTTTTAGATTTGGTGTTTCTCATTAGTGCTATCGGTGAGCAGGATGTCCAACATGCGTATGTTACACCACTGTAGTCTCCTCCACAGCACTGGAGTTGGGTAGAGATGGTTTCTTAGTTTGCGGAATGCGTGGATATTGTTTGATTGACCACAAAAGAGCCATAGTTCCGATGCCGCACAATTTTTCATCTGCAGCTAGTGTAATATCTGTCTCTCGGAAAAACACGAAATACTGGTTCCGTAGATATTTTATAATATCGTTCTGTTTCTTTCGTGAAAATTATGGAGGAGTTAGTCTATTGTTGACAGAGTGAAGAATGTGATGCAATTTAACCTAACCGTGAACAACTAAACCATGAAGCCGATTTCGAAGTTTACGATACATTGCATGTCGCGTGAATAACTGTATCTAGCTCCAGTTGCGCATGAAAGTGATGAAGACTGCAGACTTACATTTCTGGTTGTCTCGTTGACAGATAAAAGAAGCGCTTCAGTGTGGGTCCATATAAAACGTGCATCGGCGCTATCGGCGCTAGGCGACTATCGGCGACTATCGGCGCTATCGGCGCTATCGGCGACTATCGGCCCAGCTAAAGTTGAAACATAGTGGCTAGCTTATACTTATAGAACTCGTACTTACGTCAAATCGCCGTAGTTTGATGTTTAATTCGTACGCTGAACGCTGCCAAGACTAATGCGATCGCCGTAGTTTGACCCCATCTTGGCCTCTATGTGCACTGGGGTGGGCTCTCAAAAAACCACTGGGCCTTCCCCAAAAGGTACTTATGGGGACACTGGAAACGATGTTTCGATATCCCAATACCCTCAAAATACTTCTACTCAATTTTGAGACACATGGGTCGCCAAAAACCTAACAAATTCAACTAAGCGCTGACGAAGCCACCGAGGGAGGCTTCGGTTTGAGAATGGATTTTTAAAAAACTGCTTTATGCAGGCCTACGAGGAGAACTTGTTGATGAGTGGTAATTTTTCAAAAGCATTTCTCATTCCATTTTCGTGTATTTCAGGCAGAATAACCTCTCTGTGTTTGAATGAAACTGGCAAATTGTCGGTCATTGGGACGCTCAGCGTCTACAATACATAAAATACATACAGAAAATTCATAAAAGTGATTATTCATACAGAGGATAGAGTATAAAGTTCTATAAGTATAAGCTAGCCACTATGTTTCAACTTTAGCTGGGCCGATAGTCGCCGATAGTCGCCGATAGTCGCCGATAGCGCCGATGCACGTTTTATATAGACCGCTTCAGTGTTACTGTCCAGACCTCACACGTGGACAGCACTTGCTTATGTGTCGGATCTATCATATCATCCAGACGCAGCCCTAACATATGTCTCTGCCTTTGTCCTACTTCACGACAGGGTAACATGGATAATCACAAAGACTAAAAGCAATTCAGTACTTTTGCAAGGGTCCCGTCTTCTGTTATCATTCATGAGAACATTTTGAATGTTACCATCGTGTTGGCAATTTCTCTATTTCGAACGAAAGAAAGTAAGCCATTTTCGACTGACAGATGGGTTTATCCGTCTAATCTCGGATCTCGTAGGCAAGAAATCGTAACAAAGCTATTTGAATTTCATTGGATTTTATTTACTGACACAAAATACACACGTAATCAATTGTCTGGAAAACAGGCTCAAATACGGAAAAAATGTATGGAAATAGTCCCGTATATTTATTGAAAACAAAGGCACTCATTCGACAATCTACAATATACAAGACAGAAACGCTGATAAGATAATGCAACATCAACAATGATGAGCATATGAATAATTCAGTATTGACGATCTAATTGTGTGATATGGCAACGTGGATAACTCGCCGTTCTGTTCAAGTGACTTGGGTAGTGCAGAAAAACTCAGGGCGAAAAAACCTCACTTTTTTTGTGTAAGGTCTTTCCACGAGATTCCAACAACGCCAACTGTATCCATGGGTACAAGACATGGTCACGTGCAGATTTTTGCCTTGCTCTCTACACCAACTGTCGGAGTGGCACTAGCTCCTGTAACTTCCTTTTCTGAAACGCCGCGAAATTCGCCGCATGTTATCGTATTCAATATAACAATTAAGGACATCTTTTCAAGATAACGAAAGCCTAGTTAACAACCCCTTTCTGTGTGTCTCACGAGCCTTTTCGCAGACCCCGGTACTACTACCGCTACTCAGGAAACGGAGAGGAAAAGACAATGAAACAGACGTCACTATCCCCAGCTGATCACGTCAGGTCTGACATCATATCAAATCCTGGTGGACTTTGTAAATGGCGTCACTTTGCAGATTAACCCAGCCTACGCCTCAAAGGTTTAGAGTTTACCATTTTCTCCAACAGGCAGGCATCAATGTTCCCATCGAAAGGCGAAAAAAATAATTTTCCTGATCGTGGCACGAGTATTTAATGACGCACAACTCTGAGGTGGGCCGAATCGGGTCGTGACCGAGCTAACCAGAGTTTTACAACTTTTCTAAGACCGTTTGTCCCGAGAATTTTGTCAAGTCTCCATTTTTAGCATTTCATATACCGTGATATAAGCAAAAAGCGTAATCTTGTTGTATTTCTGTTCGTTACGAGGTTTTACTTTACACTATGAAAGTGTCGCATAACGATTTTAAATATAATTATATACTCTTTTACATCCCCCCAAATTCTTTTCACTTTTCTATAGCTGGGATATGCTGGTTTTCTGTGAATTGTCATCTGTCTCCCCTAAGGTAAGCACTACAAAAGTGTTATCATGGATAAGCTACTGGAAAAGGCTGCAGTCATTCTAAAAAGATGGAATTATTATGCTCTGCATTTTGGGGGCTAGTATTAGCAGCAGCCTGCTGTTTTGTGGTTTCCCGACTTTACCACGACGTTCCCTCTAAGAGTCCAATGATGGTGTGGGCAACAGCACTCTAAAGCAAACTCAGGACTTGGGCCACATGAATGGCTGTTCAGAGAGTGTCGTTAGCGCCAACAGGGAATTACGGTATTGGAGGATTTCAAACTAACATGAGCATCCCGCAGTGGATGTTATGCGCAGTTCACTGAAACTCCCTTTCTGGGTTGACCAACTAAGCCATGATCTAAGGCACGAAAAATGGATACAGAATGCAGCCGTTTCATGGTGCGTTTGGTCAAAGAAATATGTATGAGCGTTTGCACCCCAGTACACAGGAGTGGGTTTTGTAGGCATAAACTGCCCGCGAT
Source organism: Theodoxus fluviatilis (assembly GCA_034096865.1). Taxonomy (NCBI): domain Eukaryota; kingdom Metazoa; phylum Mollusca; class Gastropoda; order Cycloneritida; family Neritidae; genus Theodoxus; species Theodoxus fluviatilis. The sequence goes on from JAWQFJ010001990.1 coordinate 123,171, forward strand.
GCATGTAATTTCAGCAAGACAATGAGTCAAGTAGTGTCATTATAGGACCCATACTTAAGGAATCAACAGGCAGCACGAAAGCGGATGTTGACTGAGAAACGCAAAAGCAATCATCAGTATTCATCCTTTTAGTGGTCAAGATCTGCTGGCCTCCCCACCTTGTCCTGCGCATCCTCGTGCTGCTAGAATGCGATCGAATGAGGGGCACTCACGTTTCTTTTCACCGCGAGACTTCTCTACAGGTACTTTCTCGGGCGGCAGCAGCAGCAAATCTGTGCTTTTGATGGCGTTAGTGCTGGCGGTCGCGAGAACGTGTGGGTCTGTGCCCGCGCAATTTTTCAAAGCACTGAAGGCAGACACCATTAATACAATTGTCTCCGAAATTTCGTGTTAGGTAATGACAGTGAAGAAGGGTGCAATTTTCCCTCCTAATCCACAGTGTGTATGAAATTTTAATGTTGCGACGTGTGTGTGTGTGTGTGTGTGTGTGTGTGCGTGCGTGCGCGTGTGTATGCGCGCGCGCGTGCGTGCGTGCGTGAATCGGGTTTAACGTTTTCGAATGTCACGCAGCACAAAGACACTATCTAACTTGCGCTGCATAACAAAGGGCTTATCGAGGAATATGCGATAGAGTTTTCACAATGCTTTCGCAAAACTTTGACAGGAAAATGGGGCTAAGACCATCGCATCATAACGAAGTAATCGCAGCTCAATGTGAGCAGCGAGGTGATGAAAAAGTAATGTTGCGGTTCCGGGGTGAATTTCGGTGGGTTTGCGTCGAAATTGCGGAATCTTGCTTCCAAATGGTGCGAGTGTCCTTTTGCTGACATGTGAGTTGATATAACTAGAATAATGTTTCCACAACAAAATTAGAATGTAAAAAGTGAGACTTTTATAATGAATATAATCATATTCGGTTGTACACGTCCATGCTGCTCATATGCGACACATCATGGGAAATTGTGCACACTTTTGTACAAACAAGATCACGTGGTCTCTTACACAGAAAAAGCATGTCGAAGGCAACTATAATGTACTCTGTAAAGGAAAGAGAAACAAAACCACAGGTGCAACCGTAACACAAGCCATCTTCTTTATGACTCGCCTATCAACAGGCAAATGCTATTGATATGTGGGCAAACAACAGGTAGTTCTAAACTTTATTTTCTCCGACTGTACATTGGTACTGTAGGCTATATACACACAATTAGCCTTGATGGTGCAGGTTGCGAACTGGTGCACGATGAGTGATCTCTTCGCCTGAATGTACGTAGAGCAGCCATGCACACACACCTTGCCGCTCTCTACTGTACAGGTGTAATGATGATGTAGACCAAGGCAACTTTTCACATGGCCTCCGCCCTGTCGCGGCGGTGTGGTGTTCAAGATGGACAACCATCTTCCAGGAGACACGAAAGACATTGCTTTTAGTGTACATGTAGATAAACGGTAAGTGTGAACTGCATCGTGCACCAGATCTTTGCCTCGTTCGCGGTGACATGGTGTCAAAGACGAACATTTTGAAGAAACATCAAAGGCCTTGATCTCGGTGTAGAAAGAATGATGAATAGGAATTGCATCTCCATCTCCTGCCAGATTTGCCCCTGTCATGGGCACGTGGTGTTATAAATGGGCACAGGCTGCTTGGGGCCGCCCATGTCCGAGTTACTGGAGCAGGCCCTGACAGCCTTTCGGACATGGGTACCAGTTGAGGAGTGGGATACCTTACGGTAGCGGCCATATGTGAATTGTTTGTTACCGATAAATATAAATGTATCGCATTTCGCGCCAGATCTTGACCCCTGTCGTAGTATGTCGCTAGAGACTGATAATATTTCATTGAGAAAGTTCAAAGGCATTATCGTCAGGAAGAGCAACGGTATATATGAACTGCATATCACGCCAGACCTTCTATTTCAGGCAGCATGTTCTGCTAGCAAGGCCTGAGGCTACGAAGTGGAATTAATTCTAGCGTCACTGTGATATCGTATTAAAGATGGACATATTTTGCTTCCTTGCTTTGGTTAAGAAACATCAAAAACATTCTTCTTTAGGACAAAGGGAATGCTAAGTACGAATTTCATCTCCTGCCAGATCTGCCCCAGACGTGGACATGTTCTGCTAAAAATGGGCAAGCGTTCTCCGTGAAACATCATTAGTATTACTCTTTACGTAGAAACGTGCTACATTTGCATTCCATCTCGCTAGAGTTCTCGCCCCCTCTCATGGCGATGTCGTGTAAAAATCAGATATATCCCCTCACCCCCCCCCCCCCCCCCCAACCTCAGAAACATCACAAAGATTCCTTTTGGTGTAGAAAAGTGATCAATATGAACTGTATCTTGCACCAACTCTTTCTTCTCTTACGGTGTTATGATAGAGATGGACAATTTCTCTATCTTCGCGAATAATACGAAGAACTTTGTTTTCATCTCGCACCAGATCTTACCGTTGTATTGTCTTTCTGGTGAGTATTTTATGATCGAAAAAGGAGATCTCCATTAAACTCTTTGATTACCTCAGGATGGTTGGTGGAATCAGCAGGTGATTGTTATATATGACAGCTCAAACTCACTGATAACACTTGTATCTGATTAACAGCTTTCAAAAGCACGCACTTTTACTTAAGTAAACAAACAAATCAAAATCATTGTTTCAACGTCTTCATGAAGCTATAATCAACCAACTCTGTATTCAGGCTTTGATTCAGGTGACAAATTTTACATAGGCCGGGTAAGCAAACTATTGCCATTCGTTCTGTCCAGTCTCAAGGATGCAATGTGATAACGAGAATCGGCGTTGTCTTGTCAGCACTTGCCGACGCAACAATGATGGGGACTTTTTGAGCGAAGGTCTTGCTGCCACCGACGTTGGAAAACGAATCGTAAATCAGTGATTGCCATAATTATGTACAAAAGAGGGTCTGATATTTCTCAGCCACCTCACCACATTACCACCGTCGTGAATCATCATCAAACAACGTACTAATTTCTATTATTAAAAAAGCACTACGTATACTGAAATTCAACACAAAAATAGTATGTACACCGTATGTATACAGTGTGCACGTTCCAGAAGTTGACATTGAAAACGGTGTGTGAAAGAAGCACGATCACTTGAGATTAACGTCTTCGCCCTTGGGGGATAGAAACTGACCGAGTCCTTTGAAGAAAATGATGGAAACTTCGATCTCCAGTCGTCTCGATGGAATGAACTCTGTTAACGCCTTAGAGCGAGGGACTGCAAGCAAGTCACAATGGTCGGAGGTACAGGAGTCGTCCTCAGGCAGATACTCAAACTGGAGCTGCTTGCCTCCGGCCAGGGAGAAGTTGAATTCTGGCGATTCGCTTGGGGACGTTTGTCCATCACAATCGCATTCACAGTCTCTCTCTCTCTCTCTCTCTCTCTCTCTCTCACTCACACACACACCTACACCTTTCTTCTTAGTGTCTCAAAACGTCGCTGCACATGTTTAGTTCATTGGCTACACATTGCGAGACTCTTCATAGGGAATCCCTCACCATCGACGTGCTTCCACGGAGTCACTGTAGCACAAGCCAGGGGTAACAAGCTCGGTTGTGTGCCAGAATGCCAAAAAGTTCTACAATAAGACACGGCCTTCAGCTTGACACATGGGTTGCTCCGTGAACGGTAAGTAACGTGTATTTCGGATAGCCCTAGTGTTCGTCGTTCTTTTATCATTTCTTCTGATTATCCTCTGGAGTCCAGAGCTCGTGATGAAAGCACAGTTCACTCCATGTGTAGTCGTGAATGAAAAAGTCGAGAGAACAGTAATGAGTCTCATCGCTAGATAAAGTCTCTGTCTCTCGCGGCTCTTGGTTAGGGGCAGCCCAGGCCAGAGTGTGTTCTTCGTGACGATCACAAGCATTGTATTGAGAGAAGAAAGACCAGGCAGACCAGGCCTCTGTTTCAGACGCCTGATCACCGTCGTCACCTCTAGTATATTGGGTTGGGCGTCTCTTGCAACAATCCGAAGAGAAGAGAGGGTAGAGCCACCAATGCCAGCACGGGTACACAGTACATATTTCTGGCCACGTTCTGTGCTCATTAAAGTCGGGGAGGGGGGGAAGATATGGCGAAAGAATAGATTAAAAAAACAAACAAGGATAGTTTAGGGGCTGAGGGTAGGGAATACAGCTTAGAACAATACTTAGAAAGTAAAGAAAAGAGCATTAGGGGAGTTACGGAGATGACATTGTTATCCACAGGGTACACAAAGTCACTCTCGTCTTTTTCATACTGATTTTACATGATTGTCACCGCAAGACACTGCACACGGCACGTTGACTAGCACTCGTAGACAGCCCGGTGCCTTGGAGCCGATCATAGCGGGTCGCGATCCCTCCTTGATACAGCTGTTCTCGTTCAGTTGCTCGTGGCTAGCACAAGCTGGGTAACGTGGCACCTTCACTTTGTCTCGATCCCCCGACCTTAGCATTACACTTTGTGAATGGAGAGGGACTATCGTGCCCCACTGATCTTGCACACCGAAATGATGTACAAAATCTTCATTTGAACTCACAGTGAGCATCCACGTAAGAATGACCCACTTTGATTTAAAGGTCGCTGCTAGCAAGGCGTAACTGAGTTCAATGAAATAAACTGTTCTCATGAGGTTACGTATTTCAATGCAGTGCCTAAGAGAAATCTTCTTTGTACAAATCCATAGAAATCGAAACAAAATTTGTTTTTAGCTTCATGATTTCTCACTTTGAAACATCATTGGATATGAGAGGACTTTTGAATAAGAATATCATTAAATATTTACACACATTTCGCTAATATCTTTTTAAAAACAAAATACACTTGTAAATCAGCGTTTGATCATTACATTCGGTCCGAAACTTCAGACTCCTGAAATCGTTTCTTGGTAAATGGTACCAGGTGGCAACGCAGCATCACAGCGAATCACAACATGACGATAACGAGTAATAATCCACATTTCCCAAGTCTCTGCAGAATCTTGGCTCTTTGAGCTTCTGTCACTGGCTGCAGAAAGTAGCTTGCGGGGTGGCAAATGACGTCACAAGGTACATCAGCACCACGTCACGACAGCGCGTTAAAAGAGGGAAGAGTATCGAAGTGACTTCAGTCGAAATAGTAGTCGTCCTTTATTCGTCGACAGAGACACAGCGAAAACGTCATGCCCAGAACCTGGAAAGAGAAACCCAAAATATCAAGCCAGGTGGTACACAAAAAGATGGACAGATGGGTGGAATATTACTGCCTAGCAGCCACGAGAAACGTTTAATTTTATTAGAATGAGAACATGTCAACTCCTCTCTATGTCCCTAGTTATTCGCCTTTTACGAAACGAGTAGGGAGACGCGGTGGGTCAATTCTTACCTCCAACCCACAGGGGGATATACACTAGTCACAATATGTTAAGGGTCACTCTTGAAATTTTATGAAATTACAATTTGTTGCAATGCTAACTGAAAATGAGTACATAGACTCACTTTTGCTTCGCATGTGAGTCAAAAAGGAGTTACCAGACAAAAGCTTGACAGTGGTTGCGTATGACATTATTCTGCAGTGTGAAGGAGCCTTTAGCGCGTTATCCTTTGTTGAAAAAGCGTTCACGTGCGGTACAACGAAGCCATTTTTGGGAAAAAGAATGCAAATCGCTGACTCGTTACATTTGTAACACATGGCTGTTTAAATAAAAAACAAAATGCACGTGCCCGACCAATGTCCCATGAACAGTTTTCAACGATAGTTGGATAAAAAGGGAAACGAAAATGTTACCAAATCACTGCAGAGAAAGACATGGTCGCAAGAAGAAAGCTGACGACTGTTGATCGTGGCCGAGCCCTGGGTTGGGCCCAGGAAGGTGTTTCTCAAAGAGAAGTTGCCAGACGGTTGAGAGTGAGTCTTCCCGTCATTCAGCGCCTCACTCTCAACCGTCTGGCAACTTCTCTTTGAGAAACACCCTCCTGGGCTCGGCCACAATCAACAGTCGTCAGCTTCCTTCTTGCGACCATGTCTTTCTCTGCAGTGATTTGGTAACATTTTCGTTTCCCTTTTTATCCAACTATCGTTAAAAACTGTTCATGGGACATTGGTCGGGCACGTGCATTTGGTTTTTTTTATTTCAACAGCCATGTGTTACAAATGTAGCGGGTCAGCGATTTGCATGCTTTTTCCCCAAAACGGCTTCGTTGTACCGCACGTGAACGCTTTTTCAACAAAGGGTAACATGCTAAAGGCTCCTTCACACTGCAGAATAATGTCATACGCAACCACTGTCAAGCTTTTGTCTGGTAACTCCTTTTTTTCAGTTAGCATTGCAACAAATTGTAATTTCATAAAATTTCAAGAGTGACCCTTAACATATTGTGACTAGTGTAGAAAAGAAGATGTTACGTTTGGACCATGCCACAAACAATACATTAAGTCACACTTTAAATCAAATGTAGTTCTTGAATCGGCGTGTCTGGAGAGTTTATTGTCTTTGTTTCATTTATCCAGAAGGTTCGAGTCCCCCCGTGGGTTCGGGGTAAGAATTGACCCACCGCGTCTCCCTACGCGATTTGTAAGAGGCGAATAACTAGGGACACCGTGACTGGATTAGCATTTACTCTAAACTGTTCTAGCGATTTCGTGCTTAATGGCCTTACATAGCCTATAAGGCTGATAGGCCGTAAAACACTATCCATCCATCCATCCATCCAGAAGGTTCGAGACGCTTGATATTACACGGTGCATTGCATTCGGACGCTTCTCCGATTTTCCTACGATCACTTGGAAATTACATTGGGGCTTGCATGAGGATTACTCGGAAGCATCAAAATTTGAAAATGGTGAGCAAACAACTATAAACCGAAACACTGTCAATTGGGAGAGACTTCTTCGCAGACGATTTGGCAGTTCTAAGGTACGTTGTAGGCTAGTAGATTGCACAAAGAAAGCGATACTGTGATCAAGTGCATTCCATCCTCGACATCCTGAAATTTATTCCAGTCGCCCTTTCCAGACCAGAAAATTCTTAATACAGAGCCGGACATCCTGTGCGGGACAAAAAATAAAGTTTCAGATCTCCGGCGGGCATCAAACCCGCGATCTCACGACGAAAGTCCGAGTGCTCTGACCGGGGGCGCGTTGCTCAGCCTACCTCGTTGGCAAATAATAGGCCGGTATCAACATGTGTCAGACATTTAACTGGCTTTACATCTGCTTTCATCGTTTTGACACATGTTAACACCACCCTATTCCTCGCAGAATATGAAGTGGACTTTGCCGCTGGGATGGACGTCGACTAGTGGAAAGTGAAAACTTTTAAAACTGATTTTCCACATCCTGTACACAGCAGGGTAGAACTTCACGGGTTGACGAAAAAGCGGCTTCTCTGGGCTGTAATTCATGAACGTGGACTACGAAAGTCCACGTTCATGAATTACACGAATTACACCCCTGTGGGGTGTAATTCATGAACGTGGACTTTCAGCGTAGTCTTAAACCCGTGGGGTGTAATTCATGAACGTGGACAGCGTAGTCTTAGACCCGTGGGGTGTAATTCATGAACGTGGACAGCGTAGTCTTAGACCCGTGGGGTGTAATTCATGAACGTGGACAGCGTAGTCTTAGACCCGTGGGGTGTAATTCATGAACGTGGACAGCGTAGTCTTAGACCCGTGGGGTGTAATTCATGAACGTGGACAGCGTAGTCTTAGACCCGTGGGGTGTAATTCATGAACGTGGACAGCGTAGTCTTAGACCCGTGGGAGACTTCGCCTTCCCTATATGATGCTCGATTATTGAAGCGAATTTATTACAGAACAAATAAGTAATTGCAAAATGAAAGCCAGCTTGTGAAATTTTCGTATGTTCAACGTTTGAGATAGTTTGTTCTTGTTGTTGCTGTTACCTGAACATCCTCTAAATGGCGACCTCGTACAGGAAGTAACGTCATATCCCACTCACCATCATGGCGGCAACTCCCACACCCACGCCGACAAGGATTTTCATATTGCTGGCCAGGAAATTGAAGAACGCGGAGTAGCAGCCCTGGAAGGCAAGCAGAGCCAAATTGTAAACAGGCTCTTCACATAATTATCTTGCACTCTCAAGTGCTGTTTGAACCAGTTCATAACTGTAATGCTCCCTGAAAGAGATTAGAGACAGATGTAAAACGTTGCCGTACCAAGATCCTTATTATTAAATCATTTTTTCGTGATTAAACTTGTCGGCCCGATTCTGCTAAGGTTTGGTCAGATGTTTTCTTTATTATAATTTCTCCCCAAATACGCGCACTTCACAAAAAAGGTTATCTCTTGGTGTAGAATGAAATTTTCAGAGAGAGGAAGAAAGTAACGCTTTGTAACTATTTCACACACACACACACATACACACACGCGCGCGCGCGCACACACACACAAACACACACACACACACAAGAAGCACTGAACTCACACACACACTTACACACACACACACACACACACACACACGCACGCAAGCATGCACGCACGCGCACACACAGAGAGAGAGAGAGAGAGAGAGAGAGAGAGAGAGTACATAACAACGGTAATAAAGGAAGCAAAAGTGCCTAACGCAAATTATGCCCTTGCACGTGATGATACTGATATGGTATAATAAAACAACTGACGATGAGAATCACTCTACAGTAGTTGACCTCTGACCTTGGTCACGCCTGCCACTGCAGTTTCACCAAACAACACGACATGTACAGTGCAGGCTAAAATGGTTTTCACCCGTGATGGGCCTGTGCTCTGTCAACTGTCCAAGCGGTATATGGAGGAATGTATGGGTAGATGGATGGATGGATGGACGGAAGGACAGACGGACGGACGGATGGACCGACGGACGGACGGATGGGCGGATAGATGGGTGGAAGGATGGATGGATGGACGGACGGACGAATGGATGAATGGAAGGATGGATAGATAGATAAATGGGTGAGTCGATAGATTAATGAATGGATGGGTAGATGGATGATGGATGGAAGAGGAGGGGGAAGGAGGGGGGGGGGGGCGGTAGGGAGGGGTAGTTGGATGGATGGGGGATAAGTGAGTGGATAGGCGGATGGATGGATACATGGGTATGTAGGTGGGTGGATGGATAGAATGATAGGCGGGTGGATGGGTGGACGGATGGGTAGATGGATTCGTGAGGCTTCGTGGCCTTTCAACCTCTGAAGGCTATGTGCAGTCACTGACTGCTCGATAACTGGTTTTGGTTGGAATATGCAGCAAGAAGACTAGACTTTCATGGTCATTCGCCCTTTACGAATTGCATACGAAGACACGGTAGGTTCATTCCAACTCCTGACCCCCAGGGGGTCCAGGAAAAATGAAAAATGCAGGGAAATGAGAAGTACATGAATCGTGTGCGTAAACAATTCCGTTTCACAAATCGCATGTGGAGACGTTAAGAGTTTCTTCTTATCTTTGACCCCCAGAGGAATCCAGGAAGGACAAGAAAAGCAAATGAACAAGAAGTAAAAGAAGGATGTGCACGAACAAACAATCGGTCCGATGGGAGAAAAAATTAATAAAACGAGGCAGGTGGTCCTGAAGACGGAGAAATGCACTATGTTGAACCTATGTCCCATGAAGAATACCATTATTCGAACAGAGAAATCTAGGGGAGAGTCACATTGATAGGAACACATTGAGGACGGTACCTCAGTAAACATCAGGTCGTTCAGTCTGTCAGGGGGGACAGGGGGTCCGTACACAGGGGCTATGTGGATGGACTCCTGGCCCACACAGCGAGCCAGCAGGGCAGTCTGGTTCCGGCAGCAGCTCTCGGGTATGAAGCGCTTTGACCCTGAGGATGAATTGAATTTGCAAGTAGGCAGCATATCAACAAGAAGTTCACATAGAAAATACTGTCATGCGTCAAAGTGTCATTTACGAGTGTCAAGTCAACAATTAAACTCCAGCTGGAGAGAGAGAGAGAGAGAGAGAGAGAGAGAGAGAGAGAGAGAGAGACAGACAGACAGACAGACAGAGAGAGACAGAGAGAGAGAGAATGGGGGGAGGGGAGAGAGAGAGCGGGGGTAGGGGGAGAGATAGATAGATAGATAGATTAGATTAGATTAGATTATATTAGATAGATAGATAGATAGATAGATAGATAGATAGATAGATAGATAGATAGATAGATAGATAGATAGATAGATAGATAGATAGATAGATAGATAGATAGATAGATAGATAGATAGATAGATAGATAGATAGATAGATAGATAGATAGATAGATAGATAGATAGATAGATAGATAGATAGATAGATAGAGAGATAGAGAGTGACAGAGGAGAGAGAGAGAGAGAGAGAGAGAGAGAGAGAGAGAGAGAGTGACAGAGAAGAGAGAGAGTGAAAGAGGAGTGAGAGTGAGAGTGAGTGAGTGACAAAGAGAGAAAGAGTGAGTGACAGAGTGAGAGAGAGTGAGTGACACAGAGAGAGTGAGAGAGAGTGAGTGACACTTTTGCGTAAATGACGGAGTGTTGTTTGGATGGCTATGGGGTGAGTCGAGTACAGCGAAAGAAGCTATCCTCTCGAAAGGAGACTAGTGAAAACAAACGCTAACTAGGGCGACAAAACGAGATAACAGATTGAGTTGTTTTGCCGAATAGCTAACTAGTAGTTCATGGAGGTACGCCTTCGATGTGGCCTGTATAATTAAAGACGTTGTTCCCTTAACTTGTGAATGGTACTTTCTAACGTTTTACAGTGGTTGAATAGACGGCTGACCTTCCATGGTCTGTACAATTCAGGCAGCATGTTCTATTACTCAGACCTGAAGCCACGAAGTGTAGTTGATTTCAGCGTCGCGCCTGCTAGCGATCTCAAAGTGTGGAACGCATTCGCCTGCTTGCGGGGCGGTCGCAGTGCTGGCCTTTGGCGTAGGATATACAATTTATGTTAATGGTTGTTACTCGAAAACGATATAACAAATAGCCTTCCAAATTAAACAGATTGTTTCTTGGGTGAAACCCTGAGCTTGCGCCAAATTTTATCAGAATCCGTTATGAACGTTTTGAGTTATATTGCAGAATAACGAACGAACACACTAATGAAGAAACAAACGAACAAACCGAAGCAGAAACACAACCTTCTTGGCGAAGGTAATAATAATAAAGCAGTGTTTATTTTGGCAAGAGTGAAGGTCGCCTCTGAGGAGGAACTGTCCAACCAGCACGTGTCTGCTTAAACTGATTCTCAGAATTGCCTCATGGTCAATTCCGGCAGCTCAGCAGCTACAATTAAACTGGCAAACGAGAAGAATGCTGCAGCCGAAACGCGTGTTCGCCGTGGTGGACGTGGATGCCTCCGCGTGGCACTTAGAGGCTCTCATTGTGCTTCTCCTGGCGGAGGGCTTTTTTTTCGTGGTCTCTTCCAGGTAATCATTATACATACACGCATGCAAATGAGCGAGCGTACTCACGCACATAGACACACGAAAACATGCATGCGCGTGCAAGCATATACATGAATGCATGCTCGCGTACGAACACACATTCATTCACGTAAACATCCCCCCCCCCCCCCCCCCCCCCACCTCTACACAGAGTAAACAGGATTGACATTGAGATGCAAAGAACAGATGCTGGAAGGGGGAAACACACTTTATGATATATGCATAAAAACATCAAAACAGTAAAGCAAAAAGTTCACCCTGAGCAGACTGTGTGGTCAGCCATCGAGTTACAAAAGCAAGCATGCGATGTAATTTACTGTTTTCCCAGCCTACCACTCTATTTGACATTCGCCTTCAGGGAATGTCTGAAACGTACGGATCCACCTGGCTTCTAACTACACTCAGTGACTCACGTAGCTGTCGA
>JAWQFJ010001990.1:140000-154733 GCA_034096865.1 Theodoxus fluviatilis
TTGAATGTTAGCGTTTCCAGGGTGACGAGCATCAGCAGCTGCAGCTGTTCCTCAGCAGCCTGACTGGGCTCCAGGTCAGCCGTCTCTCTCGCAGCGCCGTGGCCCACCAATTAACCTCTGGAAGTTTGCCTTGGTTGCCCAAACTGAGGCGCACCGTTCCGCCAATGGACGCACTCATAAGGCGATATTCTGCCGCACTCTGAACAACTGCTATGCCTCAATCACCTTGACCATGGATGCCCATAGACCCCGTTCTTAAAGAAATAGGTCAAGAACAGACACTTGAACCAAATGGCAAGGTGACCTCGCAGAATAGGTCAAGGATTGTTTGGGTCATTGAGTTCAGACTTGCTGTCAGTGGCTGGCATAGTCAATGGCATGAGAGTGAAGACATGGCCCTGCAGTCTGGCCAAAGCTTTTCTTTGATTCTCTTTCCACATGACAGGTTTTGTAAGTTGTTTATCAACAATGCAAGATCCTATGCAGAGACTCATACGAACAGTGCCATGAAATACAACGGCAATTATAAAGATATTTCCCTCGGGACTCTGGGATTGATGGCAAGAGATGTTGCAGTCCATCGTGCTGTATAAAGCCTTCGGGGACTTTTGGATATTTTGTTTTCATGGTGTTTTTGCAGCCTGGAGTCATAATTGCTCTTTCGAGACGTTTCATGACATGGTGTCGTTCTTTAAAAACTTACTGTAAATCTTACTTCATCGTCTCTTCTTCGTCATCTCACGCTCTACCCATCCTTTTCCCGTGCTTTCCTTATTCTTCTCCTTCTCTCACACTCTGCACTGTGGAACCACGCGAGTTGCAGGGAGGAGACTGCATTCGCCATCTGCAGGACCGATTGAGGCCACCAGCATTACGATAGAGCCAGTCTTCAAAACAACGCTGGCCCTGTGCCTCTGGACGGATAGGAGACTAAGAAACGAAGAGCGAGCACCCTTCATATCTTGCAAGACCGCCAGGAGTGAGGTGTTCAGAGACGGGGACACAGCAGGTTGCTGTCTGGTGCTCCCGCATCGTTTTTCCTCTGCTTTTGAATCCACCCTTCCACAAGATTAACCCTTAACTGTGTGGGGGGGGGGATAGGACATACTCAGCAGAGCAAGACTGTTCACACCTTCGCAAACTTTTCTGGAGAGAGAGAGAGAGAGAGAGAGAAAGAGAGGAGGGGGAGGGGAGAGAGAAAATGGGGGAAAGGGAGGGAGAGAAAGAGGAGAAAGAGAGAAAGAGAGAGAGAGAGAGAGAGAGAGAGAGGGAGGGAGGGAGGGAGGGAGGGAGGGAGAGAGGGAGGGAGGGAGGGAGGGAGGGAGGGAGGGAGGGAGGGAGGGAGGAGGGAGGGAGGGAGGGAGGGAGGGAGGGAGGGGGTGAGGAGGGAGGGATGGAGAGAGGGAGGAGAGAGAGAGAGAGAGAGAGAGAGAGAGAGAGAGAGAGAGACTGACAAACAGACAGACAGACACACAGACAGACACACAGACTGACAGACAGACAGACAGACAGACAGACGGACGGACGGACGGACGGACGGACGGACGGACGGACGGACGGACGGTCGGACGGACGCACGGACGGACGGAAGGACGGACGGGCAGGCGGGCGGGCGGACGGACGAAGGGACGGACGGACAGACAGACAGAGATAGACACATAGATAGAGACAGAGGGAGGAAGAGAAAGTCGGAGGGGGTGGGGGTGGGGGGGGGGAGAGATAGAGAGAGAGGCGGGGAGGGGGGAGGGATTGGGGGGGGGGGGGTCGAGGAGAAATAAGGACGCAGGGTCGAGGGAAGTAAAAAGACCAAAAACGTTTGAGGGGGGGGGGGGAGATGATTGAAAGCGAAAAATCTCACATGACATAACTAAGCAATAAACGGAGCAAAAGAATGAAACGCAAAAGAACGGAACGCAAGAAAATGCTGAAAAGGTAGGAGCAAAAGCAGGTGGGGAAAGCAGGAGGAGGACCGGGAAAGAAAAAAGGGTGCGAAATGGAAAAAAGCAGCAGCAGCAGCAACAACAGCAGCTATGTGAAGTTAAGGAGAACGTCAGGTGGTACAGAGGGAGGAGATGGAGAAGGGGCAAGAGGGGCAGCAGGAGCAAGAGGGGTACAGAGGGAGGAGATGGAGAAGGGGCAAGAGGGGCAGCAGGAGCAAGAGGAGAGCGTACCACTTTCTGCATGAGGTCCCAGGCCTGGGTGACTTGCTCACGGCCCGTCACTCCGTAGGAAGTGTTCAGGCTTCGGTAGAGCTCCGTCAGGGAATGCTGCCCGATCTGTCGAAACATCGTCAGTCAATAAGTCTTCGATGATGGAAAAAATGTCTAGATGATGGAGAATGTCGAGCATTTCCAGTCTTGCTGGAATACAGATTGAAGGAACATGGCAACAAGTTCGATGTCACTTTCACAAGTGGCAGTTGGATTCGTTGCTCAAAGCAGCGTCTTTGGTATGAGCTTGCCACCGTGTCGAACAAGACTAACAGGTCGGGAGAGAGCAACTTAATAATCTTTGATTTTAAAGAAATGCATTTCCTTTTTTAAAGAAAAACACACACATGCCTTTCAGGCTCTCGTATGGAGACAGAACACAGTAAACCAATTCTATAAAATAACACATTTTGAAGAAAGAGCCATGTTACGTTTTTATAACAGAATTACCAGATTGTCTTTTCAAAATGTTAATGTGGTAAAATGACCTGCAATAAGCTCTACTGTGCAATATTGGTCAGCCCAATATAACTAGAACAGCAAAAGCGTGCGAAACGCAAACTGTTTATTTATATTCATTAGATAGCACTTTAAATTAGCATCATGCAAGGCGCCTGCAACCGATAGCATACAAACGGCTGCTTGAAATAATTATTTTGGGGATAACAAAATGACATTTTAGCGATCTAGAATGCGTTCAATACATGTATGTGCCACGGATGACTCACCTGATCCCGATAAGCAAAAATCAAAATGGCTCCAACGACAAGGCCCAGAAACATGATGGACAGGAGGATGAAGAACTGAAACATTGAAATATTCCAAATATCAACATAATGCAGGGTATTTAAAAAAAACGCATTTCACTAATTAAGTCCGTGAATGAACAGCCGGCAGGTGGCAGGCGAGGACGTTGCATGAAGGAAGACAAACAAGGGCGAGAGCAATAGTAGTCGTAAGAGCAGAAGGAAGAGCAGGAGGAGAAGCAGAAGGAAGAGCAGGAGGAGAAGCAGAAGGAAGAGCAGGCAGTATAAAATGATGAGTAGAAACATGTGTGCAGGTGGAAGTGGAGATAGTGGTGGTTGTATGAGTTGTGTTACGTTAATAAATATAGGTAACGAAGCAGACAATACTTGTAATAGATATTGCACAAACAGACATACCAGCAATAACAACAAAAGCGATTACGCAACCTGGAAGACAACTTTCTGGGAAAGTAGGAAGGACGGCAGGTGTGGCGTTGGGGTAGGGTGGAAAACAGAAGTTCACGTGACCTACCGTTCCCAGCATGCAGCGGACTTCCTTGATGGCGCCGCAGCATCCGAGGAAGGAGACGACGATGACAACGCCCCCACAAATCATGAGCGCCATGGAGAAGGTGGAGAAAAGTGAGGCACCCAGGATTGCAGAGATCTTGCTGAGGCCCTCTGAGCTGGTGTGCGTGTACACGCCGAAACCCAGCAGACCGCAGCCAGCCACCTGCAGCAAGGAAAGTCGTACATTGGTCCCTGGCCTCAAATTATTTGGTGTTCAACTTGAAGAGATGTTATTGAGGACAGATAGACAACGGGAAAGTTAAAATCACTACGTGTCTTGCAAGATGTTCGTAAATTGTATTAAGCACCTGTGTGGGTCAATTGATAAATAAATTTGATGTCAAGTGATAGTTGAGTCCAAATAAGTATTCCGCCGCTTCTTCTCTTTCTGGAAATGGCAATGGTATAGGTATCCGCCGTCGCAAGATTCTGGCCACGTGGCTCGACCCGTTCCCTTAACTTACAGTCAAGGCCAAATCAATGAATACACATCGAGCAGTTGGCATTACTGTACATGTGTGTAAACTATTGGTGAGTCCTCTGTCTTCCTGCAACTCTTGCCTGTCAGTGATTGTATCTCTGGTGATCTCTTTATTTTATCGCGCATCAACCTGCCTCTTCGTTTTTGTGTCCATTCATTTCATGCGCGTGCATTAGTCTTCTCCGATCATTAAACGTGTTATGCGATAGTGCACGACAGGATTTTATAGGCGTGCCCAATTGCGTTTATGTTATACTAGCCGCTTCGCGGCCAGGCAATGCGCAAAGCGTCAAAGCCACATACAAAGCCAAATTCTTCAGCCGCCATTTTGTTTTTCTCATTACGTAACCATGATAACCAAAAAAATTCGTTCACAGATCTTCATCATTTGACTTTATCTACCCACACACCAAATTTCGGTCAAATCTTTGAGTTTTCGGCGGCCATCTTGTTTGTGCCCACTTCCGGTTACCATGGCAACACCATTTTTTAATCCCACCATGACCTGACCCCGGCCCACACCTAACCCCATACCAAGTTTTAAGTCGATGGGAACTCCTGTGTCTCAGGCGGCTTCGCCGCCTTCGACACAGTCGTCCAAATTTTTCAGCCGCCATTTTGTTTTTCTCGTTACGTAACCATGACAACAAAAAAATTAGTTCACAGATCTTCATCATCTGACTTTACCTACCCACACACCAAATTTCGGTCAAATCGGAGCACTTTGAGTTTTCGGCGGCCATCTTGTTTGTGCCCACTTCCGGTTACCATGGCAACACCATTTTTTTTAACCCCACCATGACCTGACCCCGGCCTACATCTAACCCCATTCCAAGTTTTAAGTCGATGGGAACTCCTGTGTCTCAGGCGGCTTCGCCGCCTTCGACACAGTCGTCCATTGTTTACTCTGCCGCCATTTTGTTTTTCTCGTGACGTAACCATGGTAACCAAAAAATTTGTTCACAGATCTTCATCATCCGACTTTACCTACCCACACACCAAATTTTGGTCAAATCGGAGCACTTTGAGTTTTCGGCGGCCATCTTGTTTGTGCCCACTTCCGGTTACCATGGCAACACCATTTTTTTTAACCCCACGTTGACCTGACCCCGGTCCACACCTAACCCCATACCAAGTTTCAAGTCGATCGGAATAAAACTGTGGAAACGTATGAGTGTCACACAGACAGACACACAGACACACACACAGACATACAGCGAAAATATATATAGAGATTTCTCACACCATTCTGGTACACATCAGCGTACCAGAATGTTCTCACATTTATATATGCAATGTTTACCCTAAAGGCTTCGGTTCTGATCTTGAAATGAATGAATGAATGAATGAAGTTTTACAGCGTATCAGCGTTTGTAGGCTATTTTAAGCAATTGACCACGAACAATCACCAGACGCGGATTGAGTAAGAGCAAGTCAAGTCACGACATCCTTGGTTATCCGCCTTGACCGAATTACTGAGGGAAGCGCGGTGTGACTATTCCTACAATGCCCCCAACCCACACGGGAAGACCCTGAAAGGGAAATTTACTCTAGCATGAGTGCCGGATATTAGTGATCCCCTACGCTGCTGTACCCAGCTCGTCCTCCGCCAGTGAGGCTAGTCACGCGCCATGGAAACAAATGTTCTCCCTCCATTTTCCTCGTTTTCCCCCCTCTGCAGCCCTCACTACTTATCTAAATGTGGGCGCCCTCTTAAATAAACGGGCACCTCCCAATTCCATGACCTCTGACCTCTGCAGAGCCTAGCCTCGCTGTGACCTTTCTCCACAATCGGGATGTGACCTACCTTTTCCCAGAGCCACGGGTCTTCCTCGATGGTAGAGCGATTTTTATCACTTGACGTCAGGGTGTGATGGTTCGCTCAATAGACTTAAATCCAAGGTAAAATTTGGGTAGTGCCCAGTTTTAAATGACATTTTCTTTGCTACATTGCGTTTAATTTACTTTCATTACGTGACATATTTTTGTCACTAGATATAGTATTTGAAGCCCTCACAACTAAGTAAAATCAAAGGAGAAACATGGGAGGTGGTTTTTTCCCCTCAAAACCTACTCTTCTGTCGCCACCAGCATTTCAATAGGTATATTGTTAAGTTTGATTTGATTTTTTTGAGGCATGGAACAAGAGTGAAAGGTTCGTAAGTTAGTTGCTGCACAGGAGGATAACTCACTAGCAGATGACATCCAGTACCAGAACTGACTGTTACACACTCTGTGTTGCGTTGCAGCGATGGGTGCACTAGGAAACACATGGACATGGAAAACTTGAACAGTTTCCGAGATTCCTGTTAGCACATGCAATGAGTCGATTTCAGTAAAACTTGCTATGTTGATCTTAGTTCTCATTACGGCACCTTGCACAGAGAAACGATCGTGTTCCCTGCTGTCAAACTTTCTGCTGACACCACACCTTATTATTCTGTCATATAAAAATCGCCAAGAATACTTGGATATGTTCACATATGACTATTTCAAGGCTAGTAATCAGTGCGTCATTCCCTCCGGTCGTGTGTGTGTTTGTGTGTGTGTGTGTGTGTGTTTGTGTGTGTGTGTGTGTGTGTGTGTGTGTGTTTGTGTGTGTGTGTGTGTGTGTGTGTGTGTGTGTGTGTGTGTGTGTGTGTGTGTGTGTGTGTGTGTGTGTGTGTGTGTGTGTGTGTGTGTGTGTGTGTGTGTGTGTCTGTCGTTCTGACTTTCCGTTTTACTCACTCAGTTAAAACGCTTTTGGTACTCTGAATTAAGGCAAATATACATTGCACGTCAGTCGTACCTCCAAATATCCAGATATAATGTGATTGTGCACGTGAGACTTGGGCAGTGTGTTTCATATGCATTTGAATCTTTTCACATATTCGTTCCTCTACACTGCTGTTCCCAGATTGTACTCTGCCAAAGGGAGGCAAAGACAGGGTTGTCTTATCTAGCTCTCTTCTCCTTCGTTTTCTCTCCCTGCAGCCCTCGCTACTTTATCTAAATGAGCGTTTCCTTCTCCTTCCCCTTTTCAACTTATGACCTCTGACCTCCGCAAGGCCTAACCTGAGTATGACCTTTTTTTAGAATGGTTATGATGAAAAAGGCAACTCTTTTTTAAAATTTTATTTACGGTAGAGCAGACTTCATCAGCTGGCATCATGGTGTAATGGTTAGCACACTGGACTTTGAATCCAAGAATCCGAGTTCAATTCTCGGTGATGTTTATACATTTATTTTTAATCTTTTATTCTTATTGTGGGTTTCAGTCTAAGACCTTTGCCAATAATACTCTCATTGCTGCACACAGCAGAATGGAATGTCAAAGAAGAAAACACGGTTTTTCAGAGTTAGTGGGAATTACTCTGCTAGCTCAGTCGTGATTTCATATCTAATTGAGTTGTATGGAACACACGCTGTTCGTTTTATCTTTCAGTCTAAATGATATTTTCACGTATCTCTAAATGTGACGCACTCAGTTTGTGAACCCAAAGATCTTGAGTGATCATATCACCATTAGGGCAAAGTCAGTCCTTTGGACTGAAGACCATTTCATCAGCTGGTCATGCTGTGTGGAACTTTCTTCCGGATTCCTTGAGAAAGTGCTTTTCTCCAAGTGACTTCAGTAGAAAACTTCAGAGATACTTATCTAAACGAGCATTGTGGTATTGTTTTTCATCTGAGCGCTATGAGCGATCTCTTTGGAATAGACCAATATTAGCGGTGAGAATGACGACGACGATGATGACGATGATGATGACGACGACGACGATGATGATGATGATAAATATGCATACAAGACGGAGGAACGGTTCTTGAAATTAGTCGACAAAGAAAAGTTCCAAACGAATGGACAACCACTGACTGAAAACGACAGGAGAAAGGACGGAGTCCGAACTTCAAAGGGCAAGAATTCCTGAGAACCTCAACGTCAGGTAAGCAAATATGTCAAATGTCACCTGTTAGATCACATAATGTAAACACATCTCATTGAGCGAGAATCTCTTTGGTTTACTTAGCGCGGTTAAACAAAAGATCGAATTCTGTCTGCTCTTATTAACTTCTACTTTGGATTCCAAGCTAATGCATAATTATAGGCGGGAGGAAGGGCATTTTATGACGGTGTTTCGTGTAAATTAAATTTTGTGTTTTTTCATAAAGATGGGCAACATTCAACCCTTAGCGCTCGCCTTGGCAACTGTGTTGTACTTGTCCACAAGGCAGGCTTTCGCCAGTCTACACCTCACAGACACAGTACCTACAAAAAAGCAAACTTACCAGGATGACGGCATTGAAGAGGAACATGGAATACTTGAGAAAATTGCCACAGCTGTTGAGCCCCATGGTTGCTGTCTGCGGATATAAATCACAGATAGCCAGTCACTCAGAGTGGATCTCACTAGAAATATCCATCTGCCATAGATGCTTAACACAATCGGTCATGCCATCGCAGTCAAATACACTAAAAGAGATGATGTCATGATAAGAAACAATGGAGAAAAGTAACAATTGAATCACAACTTTGAATGACGTACAATGTGATTCTTCTGGTACAGAATGATAAATGAATGTTTAAGTATTTAAAATTAATCATGAAAAACCCAATCTTGCATTCAGCCGATAAAGCGACAGTAGATATTTGCAAGCGTTAAACAGGTCAAGCACAAATGAACGCTGCCGGTTTGCAAGTGAGGAATAAAAGTTCATACCAAACTTCTGTAAAATAACAACAGCAATGCACCAAAACACTTCAATCATGCGATGAAAAGCATATGAACACACACAACATCGAACAACATCAAACAAGACCTTCCAATTCTACTCATGCAGAGGAAAGAATAGATACTGCTTATATATTTCCCCAACATGCAAACAGGTAAACGCATAAATAGCACTACAACGAAGATAAATAGATCACAAATGAGTTCTGGCACGTGTGTGTGTGTGTGTGTGTGTGTGTGTGTGTGTGTGTGTGTGTGTGTGTGCGCGCGTGTGTGTGCGTGCGAGTGTGTGCGTGTTTGTGACGAAACATTTGTACACATTTGATCCTGTACAATTTTACTGATAATTTTCAATAAATACAAACAGAACTTCGACTTAGTTAACGTTGATTTAAGAGTACACCAGACAAACGCAAAGAGCCGATAAAACTAAACGGATACGGAACAAGACAGGTCGGAAGAAGAAGAAGAAGAAGAAGAAGAAGAAGAAGAAGAAGAAGAAGAAGAAGAAGAAGAAGAAGAAGAAGAAGAAGAAGAAGAAGGAGGAGGAGGAGGAGGAGGAGGAGGAGGAGGAGGAGGAGGAGGAGGGGGGAGGAGAGAGGAGGAGGAGAGGAGGAGGAGGAGGTGGAGGATGAGGAGGAGGAGGAGGGAGGAGGAGGAGGTGAGGGAGGAGGAGACAGTCAGCAGCAGCAGCAGCTGCCGCCGCAGGAGGAGGAGGAGGAGGAGGAGGAGGAGAAGGAGGAGGTGAGGGAGGAGGAGGGAGGAGGAGGAGGTGGAGAGGAGGAGGAGGAGGAGGAGGAGGAGGAGGAAGGAGGAAGAGGAGAAGGAGGAGGAGGAGGAAGAAAAGGAGGAAGAGGCGAGAAGAGACAAGGAGAAGGAAGGAAGGTCGGAGGAGGAGACAGAGAGGAGAGGAGGAGGAGGAGGGAAGGAGAGAAGAAGAGGAGGAAGAGGAGGAGGAGGAGAAGGAGGAGGAGGAGGAGGAGGAGGAGGAGGACGAGGAGGAGGAGAGGAAGAGAGGAGGAGGAGGAGGAGGAGGAGGAGGAGGAGGAGAGAGAGGAGGAGGAGGAGGAGGAGGAGGAGGAGGAGGAGTAAGGAGGAGGAGGAGGTAAGGAGGAGAGGAAGACGAGGAGGACGAGGAGGAAGAGAGGAGGAGGAGGAGGAGGAGAGGAGGAGAGGAGGAGGAGGAGGAGGAGAGGAGGACGAGAGGAGGAGGGGAGGAGAGGAGGAGGAGGGAGCGAGGAGAGGAGAGGAGGAGGAGAGGAGGAGGAGAGGAGAGGAGGAGGGAGACGAGGAGGAGGAGAGGAGGACGAGGAGGAGGAGGAGGATAAGGAGGAGGAGGAGGAGGAGGAGGAGGAGGAGAGAGGAGGAGGAGGAGGAGGAAGGAGAGGAGGAGGAGAGGAGGAGGAGGAAGGAGGAGGAGGGACGAAGGAGGAACGAGGACGAGGAGGAGGAACGAGAAGGAGGACGGAGAGGAGGAGGAGGAGGAGGGCGAGGAGGGAGGATGGAGACGAGGAGGAAGGGAAGGGGAGGAGGAGGAGGAACAGAGGAGGAAGGAGGAGAGGAGGAGGAGGCAGGAGGAGGAGATGAGGAGGAGGACGAGGACGAGGAAGGACGAGAATAGGAGCGAGGACGAGAGAGGACGAGGAGGGAGGAGGATGGGAGGAGGGAGGAGGATGAGGCGGACGAGAGGAGGAGGAGGAGGAAGAGAAGGAGATATACCGGGGAGGAGGAGAAGAGGAGGAGGAGGAGGAGGAGAAGGAGGACGACGAGGAGGACGACGACGACGACGACGACGACGACGAGGAGGACAAAGGGAAGGGCGAGGACGAGGAGGAGGAAGACGACGACGACGGTGACAACAACAACAAATGTTTTCGAAACTAGACCCTAAAAAAACCCATCCCCATTGCAAATAACCTTGGATAAAACATCACCATCATAATAAACAAACATCCGTGTCGAGAGAAGCTTACGTCCGTGAGCCTATGCATGTTTAACATTGGGTCAAATCGAAAAATATGAAACTATCATGCATGCCATCTTCCCCACGAACATAATCCCTTCTATTTCCAAACCACGAACCGGTTATGAACATAGATCGCTGTAAGAGCAGTTAATCCACAGTATAAAGAGAACTGAAATAAATAATGTATGAAAATCTTAATAAACAAAAGACAATCAACATGAATCAACTTTCCATTCAGAGCAGAGATCTCCAATCATCGGACTTGCCGTGCATGCAAGGGTTAAAGCGCTCTTGGTTTCTACCAACAAATGAAAGTACAGCTACTGTATCACTAATGTACACTATAGAATGCCACGAATTTACGTTTTCGTGTGGAGAATATAACCAACGTGACTGCTCCCATTAGTGGCACTGCTCAACTCCCACTCCCCGTGCTGCTCTTTCTTATTAGTATGGCTGCTTTCCGTCGTCACGAACCTTCTCTGTATCACAGAACCAACTCAGACTTTCCTACAAACGTCCCCCCTGTGCGTTCGGGGTATGAATTGACCCACGGCGTCTCTATACGCGATTCGAAAGAGGCGATTAACTAGAGACACCTTGGCTTGCTTTACGTTTACTCTAAACAGTACTAGTAATTTTCGTTCTTAATGGCATTACATAGCCTTCACTGTCTGATAGGCCGTAAAACACCATCCATCCATCCATCCATCCATCCATCCATCCATCCATCCATCCATCCATCCATCCATCCATCCATCCATCCATCCATCCATCCTACAAACGTAACGTGATGAGTAAAACTATAATTAACTCCGTATTCCTCCTTCCATGGTTTCATTCACTCGTTGTCTTCACTCCGCTCTGCACATTCTAACCATCGGCTCAGTACCGTCTTCCTCCTACTCTGTTCCTTCATTATGTGGCTCTTTTACATAAGCCCTACTCTAGCTTCCAAGTACCCCCCACCCAAGCCCCCACCACTCCTTCCTCTCTGGCTTCTTCCTCCCTCCCAAGGCCGCCTCCCCCCCGCCCCCCCCCCCCCCCCCCCCCCCTTACCCCCTTTCTTATGGCCTACCCACTTCACGCCTTTACTGGCTCGCTAAGGATGTTTTCTGCCTCGGTGAAAGCAACCTTCCTCTGCTTACCAAAATATGTTCCCTACGGTATCATTCAAGCATAAGAAAACTGGCAGTCAAAGATTCTGCAAACTTGGTGGTCTGCAGTTCACGATTCTCCACTTGACTCTCTCGGTGAACTACCCTCACCGTTCAGGCCCGATGCATAAGACGCGACCGGGTTTCTTTTGTCTCTCCAAGCACTGACACCCAAGGTGCACAGCAAGGCGCAGCACTGACACCCAAGGTGCACAGCAAGGCCAGCACTGACACCCAAGGTGCACAGCAGGGCAGGCAGCACTGACACCCAAGGTGCACAGCAAGGCCAGCACTGACGCCCAAGGTGCACAGCAAGGCCAGCACTGACACCCAAGGTGCACAGCAAGGCCAGCACTGACACCCAAGGTGCACAGCAAGGCAGGCAGCACTGACACCCAAGGTGCACAGCAAGGCCAGCACTGACACCCAAGGTGCACAGCAAGGCCAGCACTGACACCCAAGGTGCACAGCAGGGCAGGCAGCACTGACACCCAAGGTGCACAGCAAGGCCAGCACTGACACCCAAGGTGCACAGCAAGGCAGGCAGCACTGACACCCAAGGTGCACAGCAAGGCCAGCACTGACACCCAAGGTGCACAGCAAGGCGCAGCACTGACACCCAAGGTGCACAGCAAGGCCAGCACTGACACCCAAGGTGCACAGCAAGGCCAGCACTGACACCCAAGGTGCACAGCAAGGCAGCACTGACACCCAAGGTGCACAGCAAGGCCAGCACTGACACCCAAGGTGCACAGCAAGGCAGGCAGCACTGACACCCAAGGTGCACAGCAAGGCCAGCACTGACACCCAAGGTGCACAGCAAGGCAGGCACTGACACCCAAGGTGCACAGCAAGGCCAGCACTGACACCCAAGGTGCACAGCAAGGCCAGCACTGACACCCAAGGTGCACAGCAAGGCCAGCACTGACACCCAAGGTGCACAGCAAGGCCAGCACTGACACCCAAGGTGCACAGCAAGGCCAGCACTGACACCCAAGGTGCACAGCAAGGCCAGCACTGACACCCAAGGTGCACAGCAAGGCCAGCACTGACACCCAAGGTGCACAGCAAGGCGCAGCACTGACACCCAAGGTGCACAGCAAGGCCAGCACTGACACCCAAGGTGCACAGCAAGGCCAGCACTGACACCCAAGGTGCACAGCAAGGCAGGCAGCACTGACACCCAAGGTGCACAGCAAGGCCAGCACTGACACCCAAGGTGCACAGCAAGGCCAGCACTGACACCCAAGGTGCACAGCAAGGCCAGCACTGACACCCAAGGTGCACAGCAAGGCCAGCACTGACACCCAAGGTGCACAGCAAGGCCAGCACTGACACCCAAGGTGCACAGCAAGGCCAGCACTGACACCCAAGGTGCACAGCAAGGCCAGCACTGACACCCAAGGTGCACAGCAAGGCCAGCACTGACACCCAAGGTGCACAGCAAGGCCAGCACTGACACCCAAGGTGCACAGCAAGGCCAGCACTGACACCCAAGGTGCACAGCAAGGCCAGCACTGACACCCAAGGTGCACAGCAAGGCCAGCACTGACACCCAAGGTGCACAGCAAGGCCAGCACTGACACCCAAGGTGCACAGCAAGGCCAGCACTGACACCCAAGGTGCACAGCAAGGCCAGCACTGACACCCAAGGTGCACAGCAAGGCCAGCACTGACACCCAAGGTGCACAGCAAGGCCAGCACTGACACCCAAGGTGCACAGCAAGGCCAGCACTGACACCCAAGGTGCACAGCAAGGCCAGCACTGACACCCAAGGTGCACAGCAAGGCCAGCACTGACACCCAAGGTGCACAGCAAGGCCAGCACTGACACCCAAGGTGCACAGCAAGGCCAGCACTGACACCCAAGGTGCACAGCAAGGCCAGCACTGACACCCAAGGTGCACAGCAAGGCCAGCACTGACACCCAAGGTGCACAGCAAGGCCAGCACTGACACCCAAGGTGCACAGCAAGGCCAGCACTGACACCCAAGGTGCACAGCAAGGCCAGCACTGACACCCAAGGTGCACAGCAAGGCCAGCACTGACACCCAAGGTGCACAGCAAGGCCAGCACTGACACCCAAGGTGCACAGCAAGGCCAGCACTGACACCCAAGGTGCACAGCAAGGCCAGCACTGACACCCAAGGTGCACAGCAAGGCCAGCACTGACACCCAAGGTGCACAGCAAGGCCAGCACTGACACCCAAGGTGCACAGCAAGGCCAGCACTGACACCCAAGGTGCACAGCAAGGCCAGCACTGACACCCAAGGTGCACAGCAAGGCCAGCACTGACACCCAAGGTGCACAGCAAGGCCAGCACTGACACCCAAGGTGCACAGCAAGGCCAGCACTGACACCCAAGGTGCACAGCAAGGCCAGCACTGACACCCAAGGTGCACAGCAAGGCCAGCACTGACACCCAAGGTGCACAGCAAGGCCAGCACTGACACCCAAGGTGCACAGCAAGGCCAGCACTGACACCAAGGTGCACAGCAAGGCCAGCACTGACACCCAAGGTGCACAGCAAGGCCAGCACTGACACCCAAGGTGCACAGCAAGGCCAGCACTGACACCCAAGGTGCACAGCAAGGCCAGCACTGACACCCAAGGTGCACAGCAAGGCAGCACTGACAGCCAAGGTGCACAGCAAGGGCCAGCACTGACACCCAAGGTGCACAGCAAGGCCAGCACTGACACCCAAGGTGCACAGCAAGGCAGGCACTGACACCCAAGGTGCACAGCAAGGCCAGCACTGACACCCAAGGTGCACAGCAAGGCCAGCACTGACACCAAGGTGCACAGCAAGGCCAGCAATGACACTCAAGGTGCACAGCAAGGCCAGCACTGACACCCAAGGTGCACAGCCAAGGCAGCACTGACACCCAAGGTG
>JAWQFJ010001991.1:0-2500 GCA_034096865.1 Theodoxus fluviatilis
GTGACGAGCTGTATGTGTAGATTTTGCTGCTACCTATCAGACAAGTCTTCAAATTTGTGTACACGTTCACCGTTATCTACAACAGAGGAATACAACACAACATATACTGGCAAGAAATCCTCATGAGTCTTTTCCTACTAGCTATACCAAACATGTCCTAAAAATCTGTGCCAGCGCTGCAAGACCAAACAGTCTGGACGGCAGGGGACGTTTGTGCACAAGATTACCTCTGGATATAGCCTGCAATCTGCCCCTGTACTCCTCTGCCAATCTGGGCACCTTGCCAGGAGAAGTGTAACCCGAGCAGGCAGGAAAGAAATCAACACATCCATGAAAATTATCAGGCTTTTTCTCAGCTCTAAACTGAACAGCTGACTCTAGCGTGTGCCTCGATGTATGTTGTAGACTACTCGAGCTGTTAAACTGCTCCTGAGAAATTTAAACATTGCTGTAATTTTATTTCTTTTCTCTTTTTTATATGTGGTGGGTGGAGTGACCAAGGCAAGGCTTGGCTGGTAGTAGGGCCCAGGCATGAGACAAAATTGTCGCTGCTCTCCACAACTTTATTGCTGCCCATGGGTACAGGTGCTGCGGGCTGGTCCCAGGCCTGATGGCAAGGGCCTTGACCAAACCCCAGACAGTGGTGGAATCTCCTCTGCTCAGCATGCATTGACACCCTCAAAGATGGTCCCAGCTGGCAAGCCGGCATCTAACAAAGTAATATATTTTAATTAAGATCCACAGAACAACAGTGGAGGAAGATTACATTGATATATTTACATTGGAGAAGCGTAAAGGGCAACAGCAAGGTGGTGACGGCCTGAGGGCCGGCGACCCTGAGGTCTGACCCCAAAAGATAAGGGAGGCCGACCCACAGCCATAACGGCGGCGACTCTGGGAAGCATTAATTGTCTTTACATGGAAGGGGTCAAAGGCTAGGAGGAAGGTGGTGACAGCCTGCTGGGGTCAGGAAGGAAGCCTTCAGGTTGAAGAGAGAGAGAGAGAGAGAGAGAGAGAGGGGTTTGCCTGGACAAGGAAGGAGGGGGAAAAGGAAGAGTGAGTGTCCCCCTTCACATCTACAAGAATCTTATTCGGGTATTTTCATCATCCTGATGTCATGACTTCATCTCTGGCTGTTAAAGTAATTTCGAGAGTCAGTTGTCCTCCTTAGACTGTACATACTGATGATAAACGGCCGATAAACTAAAATCACTCCGTGTGCTGTACTACTCGTCCTCTGTATGCAGATGATAAAAACAAACCCCAATTGGTCATAATACAAGATCAATGATGCTGCTTGAAGAAGGTGGACGGTTTCCCCCTCCAATCGAAGGACACGAAGAATGTAAAAGATTGTGCTGAAACTTAATCGCATTATCTAATGAATGACAAACCATTTACGTCTTTTCAACTCAAGATAGGCTACTTCTCTGTGGTACACGCTGGCAGTACTTGAAGAAAGCAAATATTCCATGTATGTTGTCATGAAGTGTTGTGTTGAAAGTGTCACACACCGCGTACTGAACACACATCCTTATAATATCTCCCCTCACCAGTTCGTGGTTAGTTATTACACTTGTGAAGATCTCCACGTGAGGTGTTCTCCTACGCGAACTACCCTGCGATAACTGTCAGAGTGCCTACAGTACGTGGCTGATAACGATAATATTCGCACACCATCAGAGGAGAGTATTGCGGGGTCATTTCTAAGGCCTTGTAAATTGTCGGATCTCCTCTGTGAACGAGAGAAAGTCTATTGTTTGTGCAAACGCGTCAAGTAGTTACGAGAACCTCATAAAGTGTGGAAGAAAACGCCAGAAATAATGCTGTTAGCTCTAGTGGAAGCAATCGCCACCTAAACCCTTGGACGTGGAGACCTTGGTGATTTATGGCCATCGACGTAACGCCGCTGCAGGTCGTGTGGGGGAGCTGATAACTCCCCGTGTAACACCATCTCGGACTCGAGGTTGAAATCATGGCGTCCACACTCAAACCGCTGTGTGACCCACACGAGGTGCCGTGACATTGTACTTCAGTCTTGAGGAAGACAAGCACGTAGAGGCATACGGAACTTGGATTTCACAGACACCCAGGATCACTGTTCCTTGTGAATATGTACCTTACATGAGTCATGTTAAAGTTGCAGTTCTGCCTTCTTAACTAAGCTATGAATAAAGTCGAGGAAAGCTAAAATAAACCTGACAACTGCTCGTCCAAGAGCCATGATTTGATAGCTCTGTTCCTGTCAGACCTTTGGGAGTATTGAAGGTGACGTTGTGTTTCGATTTTTAATGTTGAATGCATATAGAATTTCCCCCTCTTATCCCTTGTCTTCCCACCAAATGTGAATCTATCAGCTTGTTTATAATTGACACTGCATAGCAATAACTTCCAAGTTATTCCTGAAGTATTCGCTTGCTAGTTCTTGTGGTGATCGAACAGGCCTGAGGAATATATGTTCAGTTCATTAAAACACCTTCCACTTCCCCCTGAGTTGATT
>JAWQFJ010001991.1:7500-25000 GCA_034096865.1 Theodoxus fluviatilis
TCACTTTGTGTGTCTTTCCGCCCGCATGTCCGTCCTGGGGCGGGTTTCAAAATGCGAAGATCTCGGTAGATCTACGTAGATCTCGCCGAATGTGCAGTTTCATTCTTTGCTTGCTATCGAGCCAATCGTAGACGAGCGTAGATTGAGCGAGGCAGCTTGAGAGGTGCCTAGCTTTTAAGATTCGAGACAAAAGTTCGTCGTGGATGCGTTGACCTGCATTCGATGTGTAAACTGTAGGAGGTTTCACGATCTATTACCGCATTCAACATACACCTTTGATAAATTAATGCTGTGCATGGCTTCTATTTTCTTTGGATGGGTTGCTAGTATCTTGAAATAGAGCATTTTCTGAATGAACCGGCAACACGTCGGCCATTGAAATGTGGCCAGTTCACCTCTTGTCGTGACGTCTACGCATGCGCATTACTTCGTCACGTTGGGTAGTTTCTTTTTTAGCTAGCTCTTACTGCGAAGCAAGATCTTGCGACCAAGATCGACTACCTATTTTGAAACCCGCCCCTGTTGTTCGTCCTCCCATCTTTCCGTCCATCTGTAATTCCGTCATTCAGTCAGTCGGACGGTCAGTCAGTAAACTCGTCAGATAACCATTTCACTCACTGAGTCAATCGATGTGAGCGGGTGTGTGAGTTTTTCAATGCCTGGTGTATGTGTTTTTGTGCGCATGCTCGTACGCATGCTCGAGTGTGTGCCTGCGCGTGCGCGAGCTTGCTCTCTGTCTCTGTCTGTCTGTCTGTCTGTCTGTCTGTCTGTCTGTCTGTCTGTCTGACTGTCTCTCTCTCTCTCTCTCTCTCTCTCTCTCTCTCTCTCTCTATCTGTGTGCGTGCGTGCGTGCGTGTGTTCTCGCGTTTGGGTTTCCCTTTCAGTCCGTCCGCATTCTTCATTCGTTACTAGAATCTGTTCCAGAGCTTCCGCCTTGTTATCTCACAGCTCTCCTATCAGATGTGTACGTGTGTGAGTTTTCGTTGAGGTTTTGTGAGACGTTTGATTCCTTTCCCTGAATGTCTACTTATTTCACTACTTTCTTTGCTGTACAAACTTTCATGCATTGTATACACCAACCTTTCTCGTTGTCATCACACTAAGAGTCATGGGTGACTATATGTTTGGCAGCCTACACATGTGTGTTACCTTGTCATTATTGGGAGAGAGAAAAAAGTTCCGTGTGGGAGATGAAGCGGCATGTGACTGCACAAGAGCAGAAGCTGATCTTTGCATCTGGGGTGTGATATCAGAAACCCTCATCTGCTGAGCATTGTCCATTAACTCGACTTTGTTCAGTCAAGTGATCGATCAAAGCTCTTGACGAGGAACAAATGTATAAACCCATGGAGATGATCCTGATGCACTCAAGCAATGACATGCTCTCCACTTACAGATATATTTTCCCTCCAGGTTTACTGGAGGTCCTACAGACTTTATCTGTGTGTGTGTGTGTGTGTGTGTGTGTGTGTGTGTGTGTGTGTGTGTGTGTGTGTGTGTGTGTGTATGTGTGTGTGTGTGTGTCTGTCTGTCTGTCTGTCCCGACTTAACGGCTGATATCTCAAAAACCACTGGACGGATTTCCTTGAGATTTTGCACACTAACTGGAAGTTAGGTCCGATTGAAGGTATCACATTTTCAGAATTTAGGCTTGAAGAGAAAGTGGTTTTTTTAAGGTCGTACACTCCAGAGTGCCTCCCCAAATACGCGATTCATGGAATGGCGAAATTGCGTAGTTGACGGAATGGCGAAATGCGTGACGTTATCAAAACTGACAGAACAATGCCAGCCACGGGAGAGGAGCTGCGGCTCGAGATAAGGGAAGGGAGTACGGGGGGGGGGGGGGGGGGGGGGGAGAGAGAGAGAGAGAGAGAGAGCTTTTCTCTAGAGGTTGCGGGTTCGAACCCGATCTTTTTTATATATATATATATGCCAAAACCTGGAGGTTCAGCACCAGCGGTTTTTATTAACTCGTCGCCGTCCTTGGAACATCTAGGAATCCTGTACTATAACTTGCCTGTGTTCCCATTACCCGCATTAATATTCTTATGCACCATGATGAGACGAAGCGGGAATTATGCATCATTTTCAGTGACGCGACTCTAGTTTTAAAAAGGGTTTTAGCGGTTGTTCATTTCCGGTCCTTTTGCAAGAGTTGAAAGACAACAGACCTCTTTCCTCTCCCGAATGAGTTGATATTGATGTTTTGTTAATTGAATTGTTAATCGGGACAACAACGAGTTAAAGTAGTCACAGATTATTTGCAGTAACATGAAGTCTCTTCATCTCTTTATTTTTTTCTTTACACTACTTATGTGTGTATTATGTGTGGTGCTTAATTCACTGAATTAGTTCATTAGGGGGTCACACAGACAGGGAAATATGTCCAGATTTCCTCATTCGACGCAGGCTGAATTCTTCCTCCTTGTGGACAGAAACCAATAGGCCTGGAACACCCCAAGATACCTACGAGCCTTCTTCGGAGAACGTGCTCATCTGTACTTCCTTTGTACCAGGCCTGAAAACCTGTGACCCTCGGCCCGCGTTTCAAAGGTGTCGCCTTTCCAGCAACAAGCAGTGCTCTTTCTTTACAAGGCGCGCCTTTAGTCACGAAGGTCCAAAGAATATTAATCACTGCTTTCGGCTCGGTATTCAGAGGAACGTCCTGTTGATCCAGGGATCGAATCGTCACGCTTGATTAGGCTTGGTGAATCAGACGCTACGGAAGAGTAACTCCGTCTCTGCGTCAACAGCCTGGAGCCAATTTTCTCACCCCGCCTGCCTGAATAAAAACTCTCTTCGTACATTGGTTTCGTCACGCCCAGAGTGCATTGACATTCCCCCCCTCCCCCCTCTATACTACTGGAAAAAACAATTCAGAGATCGCTTTCAGTAAGCATATTACCCACGAATAAGGCATTTCATTGTGCGATTCGAGCAACTCCTGTATTTGATTTAGTATGTTTCGGGTTATTCAAAACGCATCTACTTGGAACGACAAAGTTTTAAAATGCCTTATGCATAATTTTATGCATTGCATAAGTAGGATCTTGTTGTCAATGGTTGGGCCTGCTCATAGCGACAAAGATTACAAATTGCTTTATACACAGGCCGTCAGGACACTGTATTAGTAATCAACTTTCTTACACTTCAGTCTCGCTGTTTTGGCTCCATCTGTAAACCCTCACTTTATAACTGCACATCTGCTTACAACCGTTGTGCTGTCCCTTTTCCGCCATGGAACTTGTGGTTATTATCATAGCTAGTCGGCTCTTCGTCACTGGACGCTGTAGTTATATCTTTATTTATTTGTCATTGGTTACTTTATCAAAACCATCCTTATTTGTCATCGGATACCGTATTTGTCAGACATCCATACAGTCTATGATAGTGTATTCTGTCTGACGTTGATTCTGGTCACAAGATTAGTCAAGCAAGCATGTACTCAGCTTCGTCTCTCTTTCAACTATAAACATATTATTTTTCTAAAATGGATTTTTACGCTTTTTCAGACGGCGAAAACTTTGTTTAAACCAGATGATTTGGTGCATCCATGGGAATCAACATTTGACAAAAAATTGAAAGCTCATTCAAATATAAGAATTTTTGGTCAATTATATAAACTATCAACGTATCATTCTCATTCAAATGCTTAAAAAAACCTTTTTGAGTTGCAGATCGACTTTATTCTACTGTATAAATTTGATCCAGAAGAGGTTTTCGTAAATATCTCGAAACCGACCATCAGGCCTTATTCCCATTGAAATGAACTGTAGCTGGGGTTCATTTCCGGCACGTGACTCACTCAGCTGTGCGTGGTCATACATCATCAGCATACACTGAATTGAAAATAAAACCCCTGTATCTTGTATGACGGCAGGAAAATAGCGGGCAAATGGCGTCTACAACATCACTTCATTCAACTGCCCTTAACGACCGAGTCGAGCTTTTGCAATGAGTGTTTTGTGCAATGCAGTCTGCCTTCCAGTTGGTCTTCTTCCCTGTCCAAAACTCAGTTGCACCTGTCTCTCCAGCTGTCTGTTTCTGCATTGGTCTTAGCATTTTTATATGTATTTATGTCTATCTGAGAGTCTCTGAATCTGTATGTGCATTATTTGTGCGCGTCTGTGTAAATATGCGTGTATGCCAGTGTGTCTACCTTTCCGCCTGACACCTCTCTCTCTCTCTGACTCTATGTCTGTCTGTCTGTCTGTCTGTCTGTCTGTCTGTTTGTCTGTCTGTCTGTCTGTCTGCCTGCCTGCCTGTCTGCCTGTCTGTCTGTCTGTCTGTCTGTCTGTCTGTCTGTCTGTCTGTCTGTCTGTCTGTCTGTCTGGCCGTCTCTCTCTCTGTGTCTATCTCTCACTCTCTCTCTCCGTCTGTCTCTTTCTCTCTTTCTCTCTCTATCTTTCTCTCTCTGTATATCTCTCTCTGTCTCTCTCCGTCTCTCTCTGTCTCTCTCTGTCTCTCTCTGTCTCTCTCTCTGTCTCTCTCTGTCCCTCTCTGTCTCTCTCTGTCTCTCTGTTTCTCTCTCTGTCTCTCTGTTTCTCTCTCTGTCTCTCTGTTTCTCTCTCTGTCTCTCTGTCTGTGTGTGTGTGAGTGTGTGTGTGTGTGTGTGTGTGTGTGTGTGTGCGTGCGTGCGTTCGCGCGCGTGTTAGCATATGCAAATCTACGTATGTGCGTCTCCTCTTTCTCTCTCTCTCTCTCTCTCTCTCTCTCTCTCTCTCTCTCTCTCTCTCTCTCTCTCTCTCTCTCTCTCTTCTCTCTCTCTCTCTCTCTCTCGCTCGCTCGCTCGCTCTCTCTCTCTCTCTCTCTCTCTCTCTCTCTCTCTCTCTCTCTCTCTCTCTCTCTCTCTCTCTCTCTCTCTCTCTCTCTCTCTCTCTCTCTCTTCTCCTCCAGGCATCCCATGCCCGTCATGTCGTGGCTAATTGATGCTTGTCAAGGAGGTCATCGCCTACTCAGCCAGGCTTGCTAAGCTGAAAATCCCCTGGCACACGTATGCCCCCGAGCCTGCAAGAATCAGTGCTAATCGGGCTGCATGGAAGTTCAACACTTCTTAGTATGGACTGGCGTAGGCAAGAGCAAAATACGTCAGAGGGCATATTACTTTATGCGCAGTAAGAGAGATTCATCAGTTTGAACTTAGAAGCAATTTGGGAGTGGACTGCAGAAGTTTGAGTTCCTATGAGAAATGATGGCTTCTGCACGTCGCCGTTGGGGCCACTCCCTTCGTAGGAGGAAAATCAGTCGTTTGGTGTGAGAGTCCATTTGTTATTGCATGGAATAACATCGGAGATTTGTTGCAAGGAAAAGGGTCGCCAAATGTTCTCCACAAATAGCCTCGACAAATCATTGCAAGAAACGTCATTAACATCTGGTTGTAGCATGGGGCAAACCTTCGTATGTCGTCTGGGCACTTGCAAGGCACTCTGGAACAAGCCTTGATACCATCTTCCAGACGAACTTGTCATCGATCAGAGTATTTGGAGATGTTGAGTCATGACTCATGCCTACGTGATTAAATCATCACTGACTGAAAACCAAAACTAATTGCACTATTGAATCTTGCTTGATCAAACGCCACCATGGAATCCACCGTGTCTACTCTGGAGTACCTGGACTCCCGACCCAACAGCGCCATGGAGCAGGAAAAGCTGCTTCGGAAGAGGAGTTCGTCCATTGGTCCCTGTCTTACCAGCCGAGACAGGAGGACGAGGGCGAGGACCCCAAAGGTTGTTGTGGATGAGCCCAAGGACCATCACTGCCACCACGTCGCCGTCAACGCCTACACATGGCAGACGAACGCTCGTCACTTCAGGATCGGAAGTGCTTCAAGCGGGCAAAATCTTTTACCAATGGAGTCGTCTCTCGGCTCCAAGTCCAGGGCGGCATCGTTGTCGTCCCCGATGTTATTGCCGCGCTCTACGGCTTCGTGCATGGACATCCAGGCCGTGACTCTGGTGGAGGAGAGAGAAGTCCAGGTCCTCATCAAAGGTCCGTCCTTCAAAGCCCGGATGTGCCGTTTTCCTGGATTAGATTAACCTTATGAGTTTACAACCTTGTTCCGACTTTAGTTTCAGCCCTGCGTAGGTGAACGCCGTTTGAATTTGGTTACGAGGGAGTCTCTCTCTCTCTCTCTCTCTCTCTCTCTCTCTCTCTCTCTCTCTCTCTCTCTCTCTGTGTGTGTGTGTGTGTGTGTGTGTGTGTGTGTGAGTGTCTGTGTGTGTGTCTGTATGTGTGTGTGTGTGTGTGTGTGTGTTTCACTACAAACATTTACTTACCTTCACAATTCTTAGAAGTCATGTCTTCGTTGTTTGACAAGCGTTTACACTCTCTGCTTCCAACATTTCAAAACGCCTTTTAGAATTACCATGTTCACGACTGGTACCGAAATATAAGCTTGCAGTTGACTTGGAAGCATATTTAACGCCCACGATATTACTGTGTACTTTCAGCCCTGAAGATGGCCAGTGGGGGAACTCTGACCATGGACAAATCCCTTCCTGGAAAGGTGGGTGACTTCTCATAGATTCTGTAAGGTGTACAGGCTCATTTATCAGACATAGGTCCATTACCTAACAGCCATACGCTTCCTTTGTTTGTTCTGAATACATCCCCTTAAATGTATACCATGCTGATCTAAGTTGTGTCACTTTACACAACGCTACCGATGTTGGGTGGCTTACTGTGGTAAGATATTACAGTGAGTTGTACAATATTGTATTGTTATGAGTTGTTACATATCGTGCATGTGTTTTTGAAGTTTAATGGTGCAGCGTGTGATGCTGCATAGCCTTGTGTTGTTTTATAATAAAACTGAGCCCAAGCGCTTCTAGCTGCTGGCAGGAACATCGAGTGACTCCAGAGTTTTTGCACTCTTGTTATGTGATCCCTCGCGATCATGTGACGCACTCAGCACCTTGGTTTGATATGAGATATCGGTGCAGGGCATGGGTAGGGGTAAACTCCATACATTTAATGTTTTTTTTTCTTAAATTGAGCTCTGAGTGCATTCTTTAATGGTATACTCAATTGCTTGAACAGAAATGCATTTTCAATCATCATTACATACACGATTTCAACACGCACTTAGCCAAAAATTTGGACAAGTCCATTCTGTGTGGGGATTGGGGGGGGGATGGGGGGGGGGGGTCTTATCTAAATGACGTTTTCGGGTACTACA
The DNA here is from genome assembly GCA_034096865.1 of Theodoxus fluviatilis. NCBI lineage: Eukaryota > Metazoa > Mollusca > Gastropoda > Cycloneritida > Neritidae > Theodoxus > Theodoxus fluviatilis. The sequence continues at coordinate 14,681 of JAWQFJ010001991.1, forward strand.
ATGTTTAGTCAATCATATTTCACCTATTTTACATCCTTTTTTAAAAGTTGCATCCTTAAAAAGCTTACTACATCTACAATTAAATCATAAACAGCTACAGATCAGCAAAATGTGATGAGTTTCTCACTTTGTGGCGATGGGTCACATAATTATAAGTTCAAGGAAGGAAAAACGTTCGACGGCCTCTGAGGGTCACCAACCACAAAAATCACTGGAACTGGTTTTAGTAAGAGTGAGTCCAGTCTTCATTTACCTAGTCACTCTCCTCTTACGAATCTTGTAGGGAGACACACTGTGTTTATTCTTACCCTTATCTCACGAGGAAATCTATTGATTCAAAGCAGATATGTTAGAGTGCATTCCCTCTCCTGTAGATCGCTATAGGAAGCAATGCGTTGAACAACTTGATTCAGCACCTTTCCTCCACCATGTGCTTCATTGTCCACGTCTCTCTCACCCCACCCACCCCCAGATGGAGGGCCTGAAGGTGCGGGGCACGGCCATCTCCCCTGCCCCAGGGGCGGGCACCATGGAGGAGCTCAGCGTTCCCGCACAGGCCTCCGACCTCGGCATGACGTCACATCTCTCCTCTGCAGCCTCTGGAGAAGATGACGACGATCTCAGAAGTCTGGCATCGAGTGGGTAACATAGGCATACGACGCTTGAACAAAGTGTAATGGTTTCTTTAAGAGGAAGGTGTTTGGAATATTCAATACATCATTATGGTCTTTTGACAAATGAAAATGTTCAAGCTGGATACAGTTTTAACCGCCCTGAACTCGTCCACTCTCTGCTTTTCCCATTTTCGTTTCGACGGTGAGGGCTGCTGCTAAAAACCTCATGTTAAAATTGATTTTATCATTATCCATTTGCCTACCTATCACCTACATGCCTAGCAATTTTCTATTCGAAATGGAAAAATATGTAAACAACACAAGACGAATTGTCTTAATCATTCCATCTGGAACGAATCAAAAGATGTATGGAAGACAGTTAAACCCAATGAATTTTCTTTTGTTAGAGTGCCAACATGGGACCTGTGGAAATAGTCCGTGTGCACAGGTGACACCACTAAAGTGTTTGCTTTCTTTCTCCAAATATGACTGTGTATGGATAAGAAAACAAGGCTAAAGTAGAAAAATCGATACAATGAGATGTTTCCACAATAATATTATTCATTCATTCATGCATATTCCAGAAAAAAATCAACATGTTAATAGTGGAAATCTATTTTTTTCATGGTAATGTAAACCTCAAGAATGCTATTGCGTGATACAGTGCGCTGATGGTTTTTCTCAGCGTTTGCTCGAAACCTTTTTTGTCGACTGTAGCCTTGTTTCTCATGCACGGTCACATATCATATTAAGGTCTCATTCTCCTGAGGACTAACAGATGAAACAAAATGCACGAAGAGCAATGTTCGGGATTCAAAATTATTGCAGATAACTTCCCGCCTGCGGTAGGTTTCTTCCGATTTGTACCCGTCTTTAATCGCATACAATTCAAGTTCGGTGTCTCTTTTCCCCCTCAGGTGATGCCTACAACGTGCTACAGAGCGTGGTCAACGTGAACCAGACGCTGGAAAACCAGATAGCGGCCCTTAGACTGAGACTGGACGTGGAGGCCAAGCAACACCGGTCCGAGAAGACGGAGCTGGCTGCGGCGAAGGACAAATTGATCACAGAGAAGGAACAGGAAGTGGATGACCTCAGGGACTCGCTGGCAGCCAGGGAGGAGCGCATCGATGTCCTTGTCAAGTCCAGCGAAGAAAAGGTTGGTTGGATAGGAGAGCGAACAAGCAGTGAACGGAGACAAGAACTGACTCTTCATGAAGACATGACGTCCAGAACATAAGCAAAAGTGTGGATATTGGTGTAGGGGATAGAATAGGAGGGCTGACTAAAGAGAAGGGGATGGGGTTGGACAAGAAAAGAAGGAGAAGAAGATTCAGAAAAGGATTTCGGGTAAACGAAACAACTTCAGATGTAGAGCAAGACGAGTAAAGGAAATCAAAAGGTCAGGTGAAGTGGATGAAGCAGCAGCGGAGGTGGGTGGAGAACTCTGTGTAAAGGGGAAGGGGGAGGACATGAACAGCTGGAAAGGGAAGACGAAGACTAGAAGAAGCTTGGAACGACTCAGCTAATCAGATACAAAGCGTGAAAAGTTATCGATGTACCCAGGATGAAGCAAAGACCAAACTTGTAGAAACTTACACTTCTATCAAAATTCATAGAGAAAATAATGACTGTAAATTCCTATACGATTTAACTTTCTCTGGGAGTACACTTCGCTCAAGTTCTACCGAAACATTTCTTCCCAGTCGAGTATTCATAAGACAACGTTTCTCCCAATGACACGTGTTTTTCAATTATTTCGAGGATAGACAGAGAGTGAGAAGATGACGCCATATTTTTTATTTGTCCAAATTGGATTTCTTTCACATTTACACTCCATCGAGGTTGAGGTGGCTAACCACATACCATTTCCAGATTGCTATTCATGTTTATTCCTAAACACACACACACACACACACACACACACACACACACACACACACACACACACACACACACACACACACACACACGCACGCACACACACCTTCACACACCTTCACTTCTAGGACAAGCAGATCAACTAGAAGATAATAATAATAATAATAATAATAATAATAATAATAATAATAATAATAATAATAATAATAATAATAATAATAATAATAATAATAATAATAATAATAATAATAATAATATAGTTTATTTATACGCACATACCTTCCCTTGACAGGCAAGCTCATGGCGTTTACAATTTAAAGAATCAACACTCATACAACCGCTTAACATTACATTCCTACAAAAGCTCACACATTATACATTTTTAAAAATCCAATAGAACAAACTATACAATATACATAGTACTTGTAGGCCAGGTCAAGTAAGGTGAAGCAGCTTAGCGGGAAAGGCGGATCGGATCTTTAGAGCACTTTTGAACTGGGGCAGACTGTCAGAATGACGGACTGAGAGAGGGAGACTATTCCAGGTTACAGGTCCAATATAGGAGAAGACACGCTGTCCTTGAGTTTTCTTGTTACGGCGGGGGACCTTAAGCATTCTACAGTCAGCAGCTGAGCGTAGAGATCTGGAGGGCGTGTAGACTGTAAGAATTTCTGTAAGAGCGTGTGGTGCGGTGTTGTTGATGGCCTTGAAGCACAAAGTAGCAAGTTTATAATCTATCCTCTGAGAGATGGGGAGCCAGTGAAGTGTATGTAGGAGTGGAGAGACATGGGTACGCTTGGGACATCGAAAAAAAAGCCTAGCAGCACAATTCTGAACTTTCTGGAGTTTGTTAAGCAGAGTGTCAGGGATGCCAGTGAGAAGAGAGTTTCCACAGTCGAGACGAGACAGAACAAGTGATGTGATGTGCGTTTTGGTGGCCTGCTGAGAAAGATAGTGACGAATGGTACTAATTTTCCTTAACTCGTAATATGCTAACTGACAGACTTTGTTGACATGAGTTCTCATTGACAGATCATCGTCAAACATCACGCTTCAAATTTCTAACAGACTGAGAGAAGACGATGTCACTGTGACCAATGGTTAGTTAGAGGGCCTGATCCGATTCGCCTCCGCCGCCCACCAGGAGTGCTTCAGTTTTTGAGTCATTGAGTTGGAGCTTGTTCCGGGTCATCCACTGTTTCACGTAAGAGATACAGTGTTCGCTGGTAGAAAGAAGAGAGTGGATTTGACTGGGATGGGAGGAGTTGTAGAACTGGGTATCATCAGCAAATTCACTGTGAGAAACTGAATGACTATCAATTACATTGGAGAGTGGTTGGGTGTACAGTAGAAACAGCAGAGGACCCAGAACAGAGCCCCAAGGGACTCCGTACTTGAGAGGTGTAGGATCAGAAGCAAAACCCGAGATCGAAACAGTCTGTCTAGCTTCTGAGAGATATGAATGCAGGAAAGAGAGTGCTAAGTTCTCAATGCCAAAAATGTTTTCTAAGACGGGTGAGAAGAATTCCATGGTCTATTTTGTCGAACGCGGCACTAAAGTCTAACAGAATAAAAAGAGAAACTTTGGAATTATCAGAAGTAACGAGAAGATCATTTAGAACACGGAGCAGATCTGTTTCGGTGGAATGATGAGCGCGGTACACGGATTGAAAACGGGCCAAAAGGTCATACTGGGACACGTGCTCCAGCAGCTGCTGCAAAGCTAACTTCTCTAACAAATTTGACAGAAAAGAAAGATTGGAGACTGGCCTATAATTACTAAGATGAAGCAATAGTTTCCCCCCAAACCTTGTTTTCCTTCCCACTCCCATTTCCATAAAGATGAGATGGATAATGAAATACCACTTTCAATTTGCTTTTGACAATCTCTTCCCAACTTTCTCCCGTGACTACCAGGACAAAGAGATCTCCGAGAAGATGGCAGAGTCTCCTTTTCCGCAAACTTCGTTTTTTGTAACATCCCCATTCCCATAATGGTGAGATAGATAATGAAATACCAGTTTCAATATTCTTTTTAACATGTCATGCCGTCACATCCCCATTCCCATAATGGTGAGATAGATAATGAAATACCACTTTCAATTTTCTTTTGAACATGTCATTCCAACTTTCCCCCCTGACTTCCAGGACAAGCAGATCTACGAGAAGATGGCAGAGTCTCCTTTTCCGCTAACTTCGTTTTTTGTAACAATCCCATTCCCATAATGGTGAGATAGATAATGAAATACTAGTTTCAATTTTCTTTTGAACATGTCATGCCAACTTTCTCCCCTGACTTCCAGGACAAGCAGATCAACAAGAAGATGGCGGAGATTGAGGAGCTACGGAAGCTGGTGCAGCAGACAGAGGGCTACGCCAAGGAGTTGGGCAAGCAGGTCACGAGACTCAGAGTGGAGAAGCGCCACCTGGAGTCGGACGCCATCTACAAGGAGCAGAACCAGGAGATCGCGCGCCTCAAGAAGGAGCTGCAGCTTCTTAGAGAGCGTCTCGCTTCCATGGAAACGGAGCTCAAGCGTGCCCACAAGATCATAGAGCAGCAAAACTCGCGCGTGGCGGAGCTTGACGCTGACAAGGTGAGAATAACGAGGATTATACTTGTTTGGACGGTTCCGGTGAGGAAATGATGAACGCATGATTCAGACAGAGAATATGAAGTCTGAGCAGTGAAAAAGCTTAGATGTCTCGATGCTTCGACATGGAAAGTTTATTTTGGGGGTAAAATCGGCCTTTTATTTGTATGGATTTTGTAGGAAGCGAGTAAAAAAGCATACAGGCAAGGAAGCAAGCAGACACGCATGCAAACGTTACAATCTCGAAGAATGATAGTTATACGGAAATGCAAATAATACATAGCTTATGTTGAGGTGATGATCTTTCTTTTTGGTCGACGTCATCCCGATGTTTTTCCTAGTTGAATGCAGCAGTGTACTTTAGTGTTGAAGCTCTGTATTCACTTTTATATTACTGGTGTTAGTTAACAAGTAAGACCTGTAAACACAACGCTGCCATGTAAGTCAATAAGACCGTCCATTTTGTAATTGACCGCGCAGGAGAAACAAGCCCAAGAACACAAAAAAGTTTTCGAGATAACGTTGAGTACAGTTATCAGCACGCTAAGCCATGTACACATTCTCAGATATTTACAAACTTAGAATCTATGGTTTCATCAATGAACATTCTGAATTTTTCTGGGATATGCATGAATTGAAATAAATGATGTCGTGGTTAATACATTTTCATACTGTAGCTTTGTTTTCTCCTGCACGATCACAATCAGTTGTCCCATTAAACACCCAGTGTCACGTCATTTCAACATCCTTTTTCGACCCTCCTCCCAATATTTCCTGATCCCCCCCCCCCACCCCCCACCCCAAATCCTTTCCAGATCTCATCTCTTTCCCCATTCACCATGACATCTACAGCATTCAATTACATGTACACGTTTTTTGTTATTTTTTATTTTTCATATATTGTTGCTAGAGCGCAACTGCTCGATGTCCAGTCTTTGTATTAAATATTTATGTCGAACTCAAACAAAAACACAAAAAAGAACGATAAAACAAAACCCGACAAAACCCGACAAAACACAACACAACACGACAAAACACAACCCAACCTAACACAACACAACACAACAGAACACAACACAACGCAACGCAACGCAACGCAACGCAACGCAACGCACCACACCACACCACACTACAACACACCACTACAACACACCACCAACACAACACACCACCAACACAACACACCACCAACACAACACACCACAACACAACACAACACACCACCACACAACACAACACACCACACCACACAACACCACACAACACCACACAACACCACACAACACCACACAACACCACACAACACCACACCACACAACACCACACCACACAACACCACACCACACAACACATCACCACACTACACAACACCACACAACACCACACCACACAACACAACACCACACAACACACCACACTACAACACACCACCAACACAACACACAACCAACAAAACACACCACCAACACAACACACCACCACACGACACAACACACCACAACACGACACAATACAACACCACACAACACAACACACCCCACCACACCACGAGACGACACGACACGATACACCACACCACAACACAACACAACACGACACAGCACGACACAACACACCACAACACGACACAACACGACACACCACACCACGACACACCACGACACACCACGACACACCACACCACACCACAACACACCACAACACAACACAACACAACACAACACAACACACCACACCACACCAAACCACACCACACCACACCACACCACACCACACCACAACACAACACACCACACCACACAACACCACAACACAACACAACACAACACACCACACCACACCACACCACACCACACCACACCACACCACAACACAACACAACACAACACAACAACACGCCACAACATACCACACCACAACACACCACAACATTCCACACCACAAAACACAGCACAACACAACACAACACAACACACCACACCACACACCACCACACCACACCACACCTCCACACCACAACACAACACACCACACCACTCCACACCATAACACAACACAACACAACATCTCTTTTCATAGTTCATATATGTCTCATCCATGCTGTTCCATCACGTATACGTGTCCCCCACAGACCACGATGCACGCGCGCTTCAAGGAGGAGCTGGACAAGGCGTCACGTGCTATGCGACAGGAAGTAGAGCGCATGCGCGAGGTGATGAAGCAGAACTACGAGGAGATACGAAACTTGCGTGAACAGAACCACGAGATGCACGACGACGTGCGTGAAATCAAAGAAATGCTGCTGAAAGGCAAGACTCCGCGACCTGAACCACTGAAGGTACGGTGACGTCTTTGTAGTAACCTTCGCCAAGGCGGTTTTGTTTTGCGGTCGGTTGGTGTATGCGTGCGTGCCTTCGTTCGTTCGTTATTCTCTCAGCAGCATAACTAAAGTGTTTTCACCCAAGGAACAATCCATTAAATTCTGGAGGTTATATGTTATCCAGTTTTGGAATTGGAACCACAAAGAGAAGTTGTGGCTTTCTTGGCGGAGGTTTACGCTCTCTTGTTATCATTGATTCTTTGATATTTTGGGGTTCCCAGGGGTCGAACTTGGCGCAAATCTATTTTTCAAATCAGCTTCAAAATAGCATTCGCCTGAATTTGCGTTCCTGAGAATCATGCAGAAAAGTAAGTTTTGCATGACCTGAGGCAGCCATTTTGGCTGCTTTTAACTGGAGACATCCTGACTGAACTGCCGATGTTGGCCCAGAAAATCCGGATGGATGGATGGATGGATGGATGGATATGGATGGATGGATGGATGGATGGATGGATGAATGGATGGATGGATGGATGGAGTTTTATGGCCTATCAGCCTTTGTAGGCTATGTAAGGCCATTAAGCACGAAAATCACTAGAGGAGTTCCAAATAAGCGCAATTCAAGTCACGATGTCTCCTTTTTTCGCCTCTTACGAATTGTGTAGGGAGATAGGGTGGGTTTATTATTTTATATCCCAACCCACCGGGGGAGGGGGGGGGGGGGGGGGGGGGGGGAGACAGAAAATCCGGCAGCCATGTGTTGTGGCTGATGAAGAGCGCACCGAACGCCTTACACTGTATGTTGCACTCAAACTGTACTCAAATCATTAACAGCGTTCTCGGCCTTCTCACTTGTTGATCACTGGTTACATGAGTAATGACGACAACGACGACAAAATCCAACTTTGACAGCTTTCCCCATCCCTTCATCAGACATATAAGCCATTCCATTTCTCCTGTCGTTAAATATGAATCATGAACCTCAACGACTTTGATTTCAAAATCTAACAATGGGAAAGATGTTACGTCTTCAATCTTTACATAAGTAACGAGTATCCACAAAAAAAACAGATTGACCCGATGCCCATTAGGCCTATCAGTGAAGCAGCTTCATCATTCGATTCCACACGGAAACTTACAGCCTCCCATCTTCACCTTCATTTCAATTTGTATTGCAGCCAACGGCGACAACAGACATCAACCTCAGTCGTTACGTGACGGTCAGGCCACCCCCCACCAGCCGAGCCCAAAGCCCCGCTAAGGGGGTGGGCCAACACAACCGCCGCTCCCTGGAGCAACTGTCCGTCAACATGCACCGCACCCCCCGCTATCCCCCCTCCCCCTCGGCCTCACCCACACGTGCCAGGCCCCCCATCCCCCGACCCCCAGGATCTTCGGTGTCCCGCAGCAGCCAGCAGAGTGGGGGTGCTGGTCTGCCCCCCATCGCCAGCATGAAAGACGGGGGGGAAGGGGGAAACAAGTGGGTGCCTGCTGGCCGTGCCCCTTCCAATCGCAACTCAGCCACTTCCAGACGAACTGCGCCCAGGAAGTGACGCAATGGCAGAGAAGAGTTACTGGACCTGACGGAAATCACGTGACGAATGTATCCTTGCAGAGAGATGCAATCTGATGATGCAGGAACAAATTAGTGCTTTCCCTTCCCTAGGGGACACACTCTTTTGAATTTAAATGAGAAGAAAGTCGAACTGGTGTTTGAGCAGTTTCAAACATTTTGAATGGATTCGTGTGCACGCAAAAGGCGAAAGTGGAGAAAGCAAAAGCATGGGAAACTTTGGTGAGGATTGCTTGTAACACTTGTTTCAAGTGACGTCAAGTCAGAGACTGCAACCGCCGTGTAAGAAACAGTGACACGGACTGTGTTTACGTTTTGTATGTGATCCCGTTTGAAAAACGCTCTTGATCAAAGTTGCACGATTCCGCTGAAGTAGGGACATGATCTTATGTAGAAAAAGCTTGGACTGTGAGATTTCACAAAGTTGGTCCAAATCTAGCCTTGGATGACACGTCTGATTAATCTGGATCGCAAAGGATGATTTTCGTCGTGCTCAATAGACCGCTCGATCTCGGCAATCTTCTGCGTCCAGTGATCCGTAAAACTGCGGAACAAAGATCTCTCGGAATCTGGGCGTAACGCCATGATCTCCACAGAAGAAGAAAAATGATGCTGAATGCCTCCAGATAGTGCCCGCCATCTCAGACTTGTATTGGACTCATTCCATTGTCGGGACATGAAGTCTACGACACTACGAGGCCAACATGCCTGCTAATTTTTGTCAAGTGAACTGCACTATTCTTTTCACATTAACATTTCTGGCAGATATGTTGTCTACCACGGAGAACAAAAATGACTCGTTTGTGAATCTTGTAGTCGAAAGATGACACAGCAATTTTCCCGCTGCTTGTCCTCTGCATTTCGATGGCATTATAATCGTAGTCAAGTCTTACATCTGTATTTTCCTTTGTCTTGCATCGGTGACCCGTGTTAAGCTGCGTTTCGCCTACTACGCCGCCAAGTATCTGTGATAAGACTTGTTTTGTGGTGAACTTTTGTCTTCTTCTCCGCTAAAGCATTGTTTGTTCAGTATTGCTATTGTAGAAGGACGCAACTTGTTGAAGAGACGGTAAATGTCAGATATCATTGTGTGTCTTTCTGTGGCCTCAAACTGTTGTGGAAGGAGGTAGGGAAAGTCCTCTGAAAATACATACAGTAGGTATCTCTAAGATGATAACTACTTCAAACGAGGAACGATCGCTGCCTCACTGACAAATATTTTTAATGTTTCCACCAGTGGAAGTTGACATGTTTCGCCATATTTTCATCATGTTATCTCCTTAGCGATTCCAAAACCTTCTCAGCGATTCGAAAGATCAACACGTTTTCCATAGTATTACT
>JAWQFJ010001991.1:42500-47500 GCA_034096865.1 Theodoxus fluviatilis
AACGAACTGACTGACTAAAAAACTTATTCTTCTTGGCGGAAGTACCTAACGGGCCCTCCCACCCACGAAAATTGATCGTGGTTCAATTTCACTTGCGGAATATTGTGGCTAGCTCCCTAGTCTATGGTCACATTGCTGAGTTTATCCTTCTAGATAACTTTTGTTGTAACTATGGAATTATCGTTTTTGTCACTTATTTCAGGGTATCTCGCAACAAAGTTCATCATAAAGCTTATGCAGACGTTAATGCCGTGTAACTGTACGGTTGAATAAAATTTCAGCTCACCCTAGTTTTGAGAGATGGGGCATTCTTTTTCAAACCACCGTGAAATTGAGTGCAAGTGTGATCATGACAAAAACGTTGCACAGGCCTGACGCAAAGAGAACAAACATGCACAATACGGCTTGTCGAATCGGCTTCATTGTCCTCCTATCGTTGTGCATGATCATTTTTCATTGTTTCTCGTTGCAGGGACACAGTCGCTAACTCCTGCCGTGTTCGTGCCATGTACTTAGACATTTTGTGCATAGCACCAATGCTGCACTCTGCCGCCTATTCATATAATTCCGAGTTTGTAAGAATGGGGCAATATGTGCCTCTGCATCAGAGACTCAGTTTTCTCTTCAAACCAGTGTTGTGCGAGCATGTTTCTGTGCATTACATCTGGTGGCGAACAAAAACCTCATCCTGCAAATGCGTTTACACGCACACGTGCGCATGAGTGTATGAAAAAGCGTATATATGAGTGAGTGTTGTTTTATGAGATCTAAAATTATCTTTGATCCAGAAAAGTTTTAACGTTAAGTCTTCGCTTTTGTGCCCTGGGAGGTCTGTCATACGAATGCCCGGAAAAAATTCTTTCTACAGTACATCTGTCCCATCAGTCATTTTTTGACTTTGCAGTTTCAGGCTCGTCAGTCCACTGGATATCTCATTTATCACATCTTCTGTGCTGGCTTGCAGCACTTCTTCCATTTTACGTACTCTGAGGCCTCAGGGTTCGCCAGTATGTCTGCCAATTTTGAAAAGAAGAGTAGAAGACAAGCAACCGACTGTTTCTTTCATGAGCAAGTCTGGCCCTGAAGAGGGCCGTTTGGGGGTTGTACTGCCGCCGATGCGGGTAATCACCGCTACAGGATGGAGAGGCAGCGGGTTGGCCGGGGCGTGCAGCGATGCTCTGTATTCCTTCAGCATCGTTGTCGTTGACGGCGTAGTAGTCGTCGTTGACGGCGTAGTAGTCGTCGTTGTTGTCAGAATCGTTGTCGTTGTTGTCAGCATCGTCGTCGATGATGTCAGCATCGTCGTCGTTGACGGCGTAGTAGTCGTCGTTGACGGCTTAGTAGTCGTCGTTGTTGTCAGCATCGTTGTCGTTGTTGTCAGAATCGTTGTCGTTGTCAGCATCGTTGTCGTTGACGGCGTAGTAGTCGTCGTTGTTGTCAGCATCGTTGTCGTTGTTGTCAGAATCGTTGTCGTTGACGGCGTAGTAGTCGTCGTTGGTGGTGGTGATGTGGATTTCGTTCTCTCTTTTTTGTGTCTGAAATAAAACTTTAGTTCGCTTGTTTTTTCTACTGTAAGGTATGTCTCAATCTGTATCTTTCCTCCTGCTTTTCTGTTCCATGTATGTATGCCTGCCTTTCTTCTCTCCCTCCCAGTGTGCCTGACTGTCCGCACATGTGTCTGCTCTCTCCCTCCCTCTGTAAGTGTTCCTTCTTCTTGTCTGTACGTTCCCAACATGTTACTCCAGTTCTAGAATTCCTCATTCCATCCTCGTCTTCTTACACTAGCTTACGTACAATGTTGCTCTAAAATGGAGCACACAGGGAGACGCTCTGGCGAAGTAGAAAGCCAAAGAGGGTCGGCTGACGCCAAGAACAGATTGGAAACGTCACGCTAACATGTTGGGCAAAGCCAGAGCTCGCACGGGGGAGACCTGGGGTACAGGGGAACCTCGCTGTGCCCCGCGCCATCTGGAAGACAAGACAGGCAGGCCGTGGTGATTGGTGGACTCTAGCGGAAGGTGGGTGGGGGCTTCTTTCACCGTTGGACGGGATGCACCCTGGGGTTGTGTGGAAGCAGACGCTTTGATACATTGTATCGTTCGTTGTTGATTTGTTTTGCTTGTTGTCTCATGATGCCGGACAGTATAAGCACCAGTGATCGCCATAAATGGAAACCACACTCCCCGAAATGTTTGTTTGTCATAACGAAACGGTTACAAATACCAAGAGAAATATCTGTCCTAAAAGTGAAACATCTTCCTTTAATCCAACAATCGGGATTATCTGCAGTTTCTAAAGTATACGGAAATGCTTGACCGACTTATTCGATATGTTGAAAAGCCTTCGAATCAGTCATACTACCGGTGATTCAGCAACTCCCATCCCACGCTGTGGATGATGTTATTTTAAGGAATTGCAGGCTCAAAAACTGCTTATATTAGTAACATAATATCCGCAAGCTACACTTATGCAAAACCTCTCGAAATGTAGGACAAGAGGATGTGCGCGCACTTGTTTTCATATGTCCGTAAGAGATGTGAAGCAAATACAGACAAGAAAACCTAACAAATAATCTATAAATTATATGTACTTTTTTTCCTTTATAATGATCGCAATACAGAGCCGGACACTCTAAAAATAAAATATTCACAAATAAAATTCTGTAATTTTAAGACAAAATTTTAACTTTTTTTGTTAAGAATTAATTAGATTCTGTCAATTGTATTAATCAGATTAACGATGGAACCCACGGAAAGATGAGAAATTAAGTAGTCTTTAAAACACATTATTTGCCATTCGTTCTATTCGTGGCGTCAAAATTTCCCTTCTCATCGTCACCGCTGTCGGCATCGTCGTCAGGGTCGTTGTTGTTGTTTGAAATTTTGTTCTTGAATTATCATGCAGATTGTTTTCTTTATCTGAAGGAACTGCCCAACAAGGATAGAATTTATGCAGTGGCTAATTCTGTCTGAAATACGAATGAATCAAAGGGAAACCTTGTTGGGCTTTTCCAACCTCGCGTCGGAGTCAAACAATGACTGTGATTAGGTGCCTCGCACTCTCATTTTTCCTAATATATACATGAAACAAACAATTTGCCATAAAAAGTACAACAGCCATCTTCGTTTGTTGTTGTACTTTCTTTAACTCTAGATCTGTGACATTTAAATCTTCGGTACCTTCAAATTCAGCTGACTTCACGAGGATAACAGCCACAATGACCTATACGACCTGCAGAGCTGCATGTAAAGCTGATCATGCATCGTCGACTGTGCTGGACCGAAGTCAAGGAGGTGTCCTGAGGGACCCAACTCCTCCTGTATTTACCCACTTACTTCACTCCTCACGTCGGTGTGGCTGGTGCGTTGATGTAGGGATCCATGAATGGAGGAAGGGAAAAGGGGAGTCCTAGCAATGGGGCAGTTGTGGGTGTGAGGAGAATGCAGACGAGCCCGGACAGTTTGCCAAAAAGGTGAGAGAGGGCGAGGGCAAAGACTGTGCTTCGGATGGAACGGGACGTGGAAGTTAAGAAGGACGGTAGGGTAATGGGCTTTGACTGCCTTACGATGCTGCGTAGTAAAGTATGTTGGTAATGAACGGAGTTGACAAATAAAGAAATGCAGTGAGAAGCAATGGCTGCTTAGAGTGGAGGTCACCATAAAATCGCTTTTGCAAAAACAAAAAATATTCGAGACATGTTTTTAAGGAAAAGTTCCTGAATGGAACACAATCTCCACCCGTCCATGATCCAGAAAACAACCCGAAACGCATAGGTTTCCCTCCTGCTGCATTCCAGAACTCCACGGAGAGAGAAGCTTATCGGTATGCATCCCTCTTTCCTCGCGCGTGCATTGCATGCAAGCTTAGATAAAGGACAGGAGGAGGCAACTAACCCCATAGACCAGGCGAGAGCTTTTTACAACGTTACTGTAACACCAGGCCATCAGCGAGCTGCTTCCGGTAAGAGTTAGCCAGTCCAGGACAGCCGTTCCTCCGCAGCCCCTCTTCGCTTGTGAGACGCAGTCCCCTCTGGGCTGTGTTTGGCCATGCGCGTGGCAGTGTTTGCGCACCACGCGAGCAGATTACGGGTGATTAGCAGGTGAAAGACGGGGACGTCAGCAGCATTCCGCAATTACTGGTGCACCACCTCAAAGGTGTGACCAGCATTCGGGCCCCAACCCGTCGGCCATTAACCAGCCTGCCCTTGACTTCCTGTAACGGACTCGCTCCCTCCACAGAGCTGCCAAGGGGGTGGGGGGTGTTGGGGTGGTGGGATGGGGGTGGGAGGCAAAGAAAAGGACGTAATGAAGAAAATCTTGTCTCATAGAGATATTAGAGACCCTCGCTCAGTATCATGCATGATGTTCCAGCCTGTATACGTCTACTTTTAAAATACGATATACAGCGAACTATTGAAGATAAATCCATCCAATTTTAATCATGAAATTGTAAGATGTTTGTCAGCAAAGAGTGTTTAAAAAATAATGTTTTTATTTTGGCAATCTTTAAAGTTGTTAGAGTCCTTTCTGTTGAAAGTTCATCAATATCAGAATATTTCACAGTTATATCATTCGACTCCCTATTCATCTTTTTAATTAAGCATTCTTTGTTTACAGGACTGCCGACTTTGACTTGCTTCTTATCCCCCTGTGGGTTGGGGGTAAGAATAGACTCACTGTGGGTTGGGGGTAAGAATAGACCCACCGTGGGTTGGGGGTAAGAATAGCCCCACTGTGGCTCCCTACGCGATTCATAAGAGTCAAATGACAAGGAAAATCATAATGTGTCTCGCTCTTTCTCTAACTAGTTCCAGTGAGTTTCTTACTAAAAGACTTCACATAGCCTACAAAGATGGATAAGCCGGAGGACTTTTTTTATTGGTTTCGTACACCAAAACGACAAGATCACGCATTCTCGCGTAGAATGTTTTACAGCTCATTAGCCACTTCTGTCAAGTAGTCGCGATGCTGTTTGCATGCTTCTACGATACTTTGTATAAC
>JAWQFJ010001991.1:52500-57500 GCA_034096865.1 Theodoxus fluviatilis
GTATGTATGTATGTATGTATGTATGTATGTATGTATGTATGTATGTGTGTGCGCTTTTACTTGCTTGCTTGTGTATGTGCAGATATGGATCTGATAGATACTACGTGTGTCTCTGTGAGACCACACATACACACACACACACACACACACACACACACACACACACACATCTTAATTAGCGTTTACGAACACGTCTTAGATTAATAATCCATATCTTTTATTGCTTTTGTTCTCTCCAGAATTGACATTCTAATCCTTTGATTCAACCGATTGAATGTAGATTTTGGAATAATGACATTGTACCGGTTAAAGATTTGAGGGAAAAGAGCTTTAAGCTAGGTCGTAACAGGTATTGTAATAACACACAGTTTAAGACAACTATATGGCATTCGAAAAAGGAGGCACAGTTTTTACTTCAGCAAACCACAGGTAAGTTTCCTTTCACACACAAATGTTTTTAACAGAACAAAACATACGTCCTTGTTCAGTGTTTGCACGTTTCCATACCACAAGCTCACTATGTTTCATCTGGTGTAGCTTTGCTTTGGCGGAAACAATTGTTACACAAATTATTCTTTAAAATATATTCTACTCCGAGTCTTATTAGCCCGACCTCGAAGTGTTTCATCTAAAAACAAGAAGTTGAAAGAACTTCTCTGTTCTTTTAGTATCTGAATATACACATTTCCAATCCTATTATTTCTCTTCCGTTTCAACAGTAACGCTGTCGGTGCGAGTATCAAGGATGGCAGAATTACTTGTCAAGTAGAAGTCCATACTGAATAAACGTCTGTTCCTTTCTCTTGGCATGGAAGTACCCGGATACCTCCCTCAAGCAACAGCACACCCTTGTAGGTATACACACTCTTACTCCCTGAGCTAAAAACCACTCCAAACGATCTCTCCTACGCTTCCCCACTGGCGTTCTGGAAACAACAGAGCGCGTTGTGGTATCAGGAACGAGACAAGATTCGTGCAAAAGCCAAAGCGTCTCGAATGTCACTTGTAATCTACACTGTCAACACCACAAGTCAATAGGAACCGCGGAAACGCGGTCACAAAACCACTCGCGGCAGAGACGGGGCTCTGACGTCTGAGCGAGCGAGAGCCTGACAGAGCGGAGGCGCAAGCGAGCGGAGGGCGGTAAAGAGAACAGCCGATCATATGACCTTGACGTCACGGGGCGAAGGTGTACGACTTAGAACGGTGTGGCCTGAGTCACATTGAAGGAGTACGTACGGCCTGCCTCTCGCTATGTCGGATCGTACTGTGTGCTCGGATAAGAGAAACTAAGCCAGCCAGGAGTCTACCTTCTTCAGCATGGAAGTTCTCTCGGAAGAGCAAGCCCTGCAGGCAGTTTTCGGTGAGTTTGTCCGTTTGTGTCGTCTGCCAAGGGGCGTTGGGGCTACTTTGGCGACGCGTGTGTGTCGTCCCCCTACCCACGCACCGCATCCGCTCTCGCCCCTCAGGGCCAGGGGAGAAAGTTTGTGTTCACTCGCAACATGGCCTCCGCTTCCTGCCTGTACTCCTACATCATCTCTCCTTCATTTTTCATTCATTTTGATCTGTCGTTTTAAGGGGGGGAAAAGCGGACTTTCTCACTCTCCTCCTCTCACCCATACTCCTTCACCCCCAAGTTTCCTGGTAACTCCCCAACCCCCTGTCAGCATGCATGCACTGTGTGTGTACGTTGCGTGTGTGAGGGGGGTATTACGCCACCGTGTTTGTAGACTTCTCTCACACAGTGTTTCCCCCAGTCCCCCACAGGCCCTCCCGGACACACACCCCTCACCCCCAACTCAACTGTCCACCCAGAACATGATTTCAGAAAAGAGGGGTAGCTTTTGAAGGCGTCAGGCGTCTTAACCCCTGTCAATTGTAGCCGTCAATCCTGCTGGGATGTGCTTGCGCTCTGCGTTTGTTGGTTGTCACCGTCGGTAAAGAAGCCAATAAAAAAAAAGTTGATGGTATGTGACAGGCGTCTCAATGGGCTCTCCATTAGCCTCTCATGCCCCACAAGTCTCTCCGTTATCAACAGCGATGATCTAAGTACAGAGCCCTATGGTCAACCAATGGCCATGTGGCCAGTGCCAATGCGACTATTCGAAGAAGGCCCACACCATTTTGAAACTTTTAAACTTTTTTAATATTGTCTTTTCGTCTAAAAACGTAATAGCTCATGGGTCTATACACTGTTTCTCTCGCATAAGCATACGTTTACCCAAGAAGTAATAGTCGTGCTCTCTGTGAACTGAGGAGGATAACCCAGTAGATAGAACTATAACTTTTAAAAAATAAATGTGGAGAATAAAATTTTATTTCTCAATTCCTCCTGCACGCTGTTTTCTCAATTTGTGATGAGCAATATTGTGTTTCCGTTGCACGCGTTCTTTCCAACGTTTTAAAGGTAGTTTTCAAATCATTTCAGACATTCACTTATTCTGCATGTGCGACAGGACATACACGGAAACTGATAGAACAGTTCTTCAACATGTAAATGGGATAATTAATTATACAAAATTATATTTATTAATGCAAATCCCTGCGTGACAGGACATGAACATTAATGGGATAACGTATTCAATGTTATTTTCGTTTGATCTCCTTATAAAGACACGGTGTGGTGGCAGTTTACTTAGGTATGCAATACTGGATGAAACCAGTGGCACTGAAAAACTAACTTCTTTTGAACATAAACATGCGCACATCAGGTGCGATTATGATATAACATCTATTGCTTTTGAGTAAGATGTCTTGCGAAACAAACATGAATGGATCATTACTTTATCTGATACGGTATGCGAAAGTTCCATAACAAGTCGGCTGGGATGGGAATCGGGAGTTGCACAGGCAACACAACACGGGACGCAATCCAAGTGTCATTACAGCGAGTGATCTGGTTCATCACACGCACGTCGACAGCCACAGAGCCAAGCTACATTCACGCGATCAGATAACCTGGATTGCAGGTGTCTCCGTTATCTGTCGCATGGTATATTCCGTATGAGGAGCGATGGTGATGCGACATCTATTCGGTCACTGATAATGCTGTCGCTGCCTTGGATCATCATCTCTAGGCATGCAGATGTTGACCCCTCGAGACTCCTGACTCTGTCTCGACCAAGCCCAAAAGCGATACCTGCGATCAATGAGCATTATTCGGATATCTGATCGATCTGCAGCATGTGTTTGTATACACAGCTTTATGGGAAAACAACAATGTTTTAGAGTGGGTGAAGGAATGAGTGAGTGAGTGAGTGAGAGAGAGAGAGAGAGAGAGAGAGACAGACAGACAGACAGACAGACAGACAGACAGACAGACAGACAGGCAGGCAGGCAGACAGACAGACAGACAGAGATAGAGAGAATGAGTGAGTGAAATGAATGAGTGAGTGAGCGAGTGAGTTAGTGAGTTGATAGATAAGCGAGTAAGAGAAAGTGTGAGCGAGTGAGTGAGTGAGGAACACTCAGGAAGCGAGCGCCCAAACGAGTAAGTGAGTGAGTGAGCGAGCTACCAAGCTATGAAGTAGGCGAACAAGCGAGTGAGAGAGAGTGAGTAGATAAATGAGCGAGTAAGAGAAAGTGTGAGCGAGCGAGTTACCAAGCTATTGAGTATGCGATCAAGAGAGTGGGAGTGTAAGCGAATGAACAAGTGAGCGAGTAAACGAGTAAGCGAGTTACCAAGCTATGAAGTAGGCGAACAAGCGAGTGAGAGAGTGGCGGATGAACATGCGAGCGAGTAAACGAGTAAGCGAGTGAGTAAGCGAGTCAACAAGCTAGCGAGTACGTGAGTGAGCGAGTGAGCGAGTGAGCGAGCGAGCAAGTGAACAGGCGAGCGAGCGTGTGACACGGAGGAGCAATCGTGCGAGTGACCAAATGAGTACGCACAAATTAGGACACGGCACATTAATAAATTCGTTGCTCGTCGCATAGAAGCAGAGTGAACCACGCTATTTCGTCTTCGTCGATGCAAACACCTGGACGTTTCTAGAAGGCGCGAGTGAGGGGACGGTTTTGGGACGCTTCTGTTTTAACAGCGCTGTTGTGGCAGTGCGTCAATACCTCCCTAAGCGGTCTCGGATGGAAAGCCCTCCTAACTGCTTCCAGACCACTCAAGCTTGAATGGGTCTTTATGGTAATTGACTTCAATCGCTGCCTAGGAGGATGTATTAATGTCAGTGCGAATTTTCTCCCCTCATGATTTATTCATGTCCCCGTGGGTTAAAAAAAGGGAAAAAATCAAATAGCTCTTCGCCATTCGACACGATCTGTTTTGAGTTGACGTCACTGACTGCGGTATTTCGCACTGCTGAATGACTTCCTCACCCTCCTTTCCAATCATCTGTGTTGATGTTCGGGGGTCAGCAATTCGCATGTTTCTGCGCATTAGATCACGCAGCTCCCGCGTCTGAACTTCCTCGTATGTACTCTTCCTGTTGCTCCTTCAGTTTCCCATCCCCGTATTTCCCCTTCGTTCCTGACGAAAGTCTATGTATGATTTTCCACATGCAGTTTGCACTTTCCTTCTTTATGTTCTTTTGTTGCCCAGTCGGTCTTTCTGCTAACTTTTCCATTTCCCAGCGTCTCCGATATTTTGATCGTGTTCATACACGTTTTTATCTTTCTTTTTATATATCACTGTTTTACTCTTTCTCGTCTTTTTGTTATTGTTTTTATTTTATCTTTTCTCCTAATGCTGCTGCTGCTGCTCCTCCTCTACCTCCTCATAGAATGATGCATCCTCCTCCTCTTGAATTCCTCTTCTCATAGATCCTCCTCCTCCTCCTCCTCCTCCTCCTCCTCCTCCTCCTCCTCCTCCTCCTCCTCCTCCTCCTCCTTGATCCTCCTCCCTCCTCCTCTCCTCCTCCTCCTCCTCCTCCTCCTCCTCCTCCTCCTCCTCCTCCTCCTCCTCCTCCTCCTCCTCCTCCTCTCCCTCCTCCCCCTCCTCCTCCTCCTCCTCCTCCTCCTCCTCCTCCTCCTCCTCCTCCTCCTCCTCCTCC
>JAWQFJ010001991.1:62500-65000 GCA_034096865.1 Theodoxus fluviatilis
AATGTGAGAGAAACGTAACACAAAAACGCCCCATAATTTTTTTCTGTTTGTTTTGCGGAGAAACAAATCGAAACTGCTCAATTACATGTACAGTTTGAAAGTGAAAGTGGGTTAGGCGCGATGTAGATAGGAATCATGAGCGAATCGTTCAATAGAGCTCGTCTTTACGTCGGCTTGCACATACTGTACTCGTAGAGCGTCGTGGTCCACCGATTTTCCGCAATAACGTCAGGCGTCGAAGGACAGACAGCACCCCGAGCTCAGATGTGCAGAACTTGTGGCGATGAGGGCAGACTCCAACTGTGTCCAGGTCAATGGACGCTGCAATGCGCTTTTTTTCGCATTCTCCTTTTGTTGTCAAGGCAAGCAAACGTTTATCCTCGAAATATGTGACTCCCTCTCTAATTGCTGCTCCCTAGGAACAGCGGTCGCCAGCCTTTTTTGACGGAGCTCGTTTTCCGGGTGCTAGAATGCCTTCAAAGATGTTTCCAAGCTGTCTGAAGGCTCGAACGTACGCACGCGCGCGCGCGCGCACACACATATACATACATACATACATACATACATACATACATACATACCATACAACATTCGCACATACAAATGCACACACACGCGCGCGCGCGCGCGCGCACTCAGGAAAGTATGCGCGTGATCCCATTTTCTTAATATTAACTGCATACATTTAGCTGTGGATGACTGCCGTTAAGAACAAGAACGCAATGCCCTTTCCACATCAGCCTACATTTTCCACACCTACTGAGCAGAGGCAGAGCGACTCCTGTGGCTTGGTGATGGTTTCCAGCAGTATGTCTTGCAAAGGAGAAAGGCACACAGCGGGGCCTGGACGTGCTTATCAGACATGCACCGTTAACCAGTCAGCCTGCCATCCCTGTCATTTTCCACACTCCGCAGCCTCTGGTCACACTAGGCCTTTGCCAGGTATATCATGCCATGCCATGGGATGATAAGCTCTCACTGGGGGTGGTGGCGGCAGCGGTTTTGACTGGGAAGTGGTGGCTCAGCCATTCAGCCCTGTGGTGCATGCAGGTGCTGATTAATTGTTCTTATTTCAATTAAAGCGTCAAGCATGAGGTCAGTGTAATCCATTTCATCATGAAGAAACAGCCATCTATTCTGGAATACCCGACATCGTTATCTTGATACGCAAGCCTGATTGACCGTGTTTGTATACGTTTTCCGGGTGCTTTTGAAAATATTTCTCCAATCATTTTTGCAAAGGTGTCATTGTTATTTGTCTATATGGCATGGACATACCATTTGAATTTTTCTTTCACGGGAAAGCATGTATTTTTGTCCTCTCATTTCTTGTACAGTTTGATATAAATTATCTGGGGAATTGCACCTACCCCACTCCTCACCCCCCCCCCCCCCCCCCACCCCCCCAACCCACCTCACTCCCCAACCCCGTAAAGGTCGGGAGCAAGAATAGATGAACTGCGTCTCGCTACCGCTTGTAAGAGAAATCGTGTTATGACTTGTTCTTACTCTAACAACCGCATGTGATTTTTCGTTATCAATGGCATTAAATAGCCTAAAAGGTTGATATGCCGTAACACTCCATTCATTCATGTATTTATTCATTCATTCTCTGATAAACTGTTTTTCAAGGTCCTACACCTTTTTTCTTTTCTGAAGAAGACGTATGTGAACGTCTGACCTTATACTGTTCAGAGGAAATAATGTCTGATTGACTGCTGCTTGCTTGCTTGATCTTTGTTGAGCCGGTCGATCCGTTACAGTTATATACACTTCAAATGCATTGCAGCAGACGCACATGTACATGTATATTTAGAACACTGATGTAACATACCTGTACAGATAATACCCCTCGCAATCATGTCTAATTATGCGTCAACGTGTGTAGATATTCAGGATGCAGACACAGAACCTTGGCCTATGATCCAATTTTAATTAAGAATTTGTAACACATTTTATGATAATGTGATGGAAGAATTTGAAGCAAGATGACGAATACACTTACTCCCTTCTAGCATCGCATACTACTTGGCCGAGTCTCCTTTAATCCTTTTTTCACAGTCACATTTTAAACCAGCGAAGCATCTCCACCAAACTATTCTACTAGACCCTCACGCGAGGCGCTCAGTGAACCACTGTAGCTTAGGGACGACTCTTCACCGCGTGTTCAGCAGTGCCCATGGAGAGCAGGGTTGAAAAGCCCCCACGTGAATTCTTGGTATTGCATCTCACTTCAAGCAACCATCACCCTCTAATAATACAACAATCGTTCCCTGATCACATGACTCGCAGCGACTGTGAAGTGTGAAGGTAAGGCGTGAAGCCGCGGTGTTATCGGGCGGCGCAGGCCATGCATGCAGACGGCCGATTGGCTCATCGAAAGTTTTGGCTCAAGTTTGATCGTTGAGTGGAATCATCAGAGACTGCGGTTAGGGGTGGTGTTGATGAGGCCAAGGCTTTGTGCAGCACAGATAGAGTCATGTTGGACTCGGTGGGGACA
>JAWQFJ010001991.1:70000-95000 GCA_034096865.1 Theodoxus fluviatilis
CTCTAAAGACCCACCTCTTCCGATCCGCCTTTCCCGCTGAGCTGCTTCGCCTTACTTGACCTTGCCTGCAAGTGCTGTGTATATTGTATAGTTTGTTCTAGTTGGTCTATTGGATCTTAGTTTTTTTTGGTTTATGTTTGTAGTGTGTGAATTGTTGTAAGAATGTGGTGTTGAGTGGTTGTATGAGTGTTGATTCTTTGGATTGTAAACGCTATGAGCTTGCCTGTCAAAGGAAGGTATGTGCATATGAATAAAGTATTAGTATTATAGACGTACGGAAGGGCGATTGCCAAGTTGACGCATGCAAGTTCGTGCTTCATGCAAACATGCTCGCTGCAGGGGGTCGGAGATTCAAATCAAGATGAAATATGTGTCTTTCTTAACTTCTTCATGACAGTGCTTCACATAACTTCGTGACCAAGTTTATTCAGTTTTTGTTTGAGGTGCACTGACAGCTATATTACCTGTGGATTATCTCCTTCAGAGATAGGCACCGGAAGTTGCAGATATACGCTGTAAGTCTGTTGTGTCCTGGCTTGTCGATAAGAACATGTAGTAAACACTCCATGTTTCGCGGCAAGTGGAAACAAGATTTTATTCAGTAGCGTAAACTTTATTTTTGGGTCTCTTGACAGTCATCAGTGAATGTACACAGAAGGTTATTGTCATTTGTTTGTGTAAGTGGCTATACTGTAAGATGCATTGATGGGTCTTCTAAAGCCATGCTATCACCAGGCGAGCTTCCAAGATAGTCTCCACAGAGTGGTACGTGAGTGAGGCGCACGCGAAGCCCAAAGCAATAATATGTTGTGGTTAAGGTAACGTGTCCAAATAAAGTAGATCGGTAGGTCGGTTTGAACTTTTTTCTTTTAAGAAGAAGCCACATTTAACATAAACCAAACTTTCTTGCACTGAAAACGCTTAATAAAACTTAAAAAACTTAAATAGTGGATCCCTGAATGCTTATAGATCAGGGAAGATGAAACAGCACGCATTTAGTTGTTTAGCGTCCATTTCTTTCTTACCTCTTCCTTCTTCTTTTTTTGCATGATTAGAGGTATAAAAAAGGGGTTATGGTCTTTAGGAAAAAATGGACACTCGTGTTACTGTAAACATAACTTGTTTCCTAATCAGCCAGCGAGGACGGCAAAACAGCAAATCAGCCAGCGAGAACGGCGAAACAGCAAATCAGTGAGCGAGGACGGCAAAACGTCATCGGCGCATGGTCATCCTAAAGACCAAATTTAGATCACGTGGCGTCAAGTGTCTATCTTGAATGCGCACTTGATCGCGATCGTTCATGCAACGCGCTCTTCATAATTGTTCCTTCAGCTGAAAGGCACTACAGGTAGGCGAAAAAGTCTATACAACAGAAGTACGCACTTCCCTTAAAAGATAATGACTGAAAAGAGAAAGATCCGACAGGGCAGGGAGAAAAGTGTCAAAATCATTTACTTTCAGCTGACGATTTGAGATCATATGTACGGACACTGTAACACTCGCATCACGAGAATTAGAGCACTGATGACATCAGATGCAAATATTCAATCGCACTGCCTAGTCTGAAAAGGACAATTAGGTCACAAAGGTGGATAGTGTCGATATTCCGCAGTAACTGAAAAGGAATGGACGACTTCCTCATTACCACAAGTGGGTAATGGAGCACAGCACAGTTGTTGCGTGGTCACACATTATTTTCTGTAGTTTGGCAACGCTCCGTGATGGAAAGTATCCGAGCCTAAGGGTTTGATCGACCTCCACACAAAAGAAGTGCTAAGTAACAGGGAATGCAATGGTGCGAGTGTAGCTTTGATGTCGTGTCCAGCCTGCATAGAGAATCGATGACAACTTGAAAGGCTCTCGTGGTTTTATTTTGTGGCTGTTCTCCTCTTCGCACGAGACATGAAAAGATTTCATGCATGTATAAATGGATCTGAAAACGGTACAACCGAATCGTAGATACTCGAGTTCTTGTTTTAGTGGGAAGGTGAACACAGCTCTCCATCGGGAAACGATACCGCACATCTCAACGGCCTCGCTGGGCTTGTCTCTCAGCCCTTCACCCAAGTGTGTCAAGTGTAGTGATCCAGTCCCGGGACAAGGGCTCTGTCACTCAGGCTTGCCAAAGCTCTCTTGAAGTGTCTACCGGGAACAAATGAAAATGAAGAAGGAGGAATCACGAAGTGAGTCACTCCACTCATACCGATCAAGTTTCCACGAGACCATCACGTCTGGTTCTTCACGTCTGGTTTGCCTGGTCTTAAGGGCGTTGAGTCTTTGTGTTGGCAAAAATCGGAAACAGGAAGTGGGACTGGAGGTCGGCAACACATGAAACATCGTGCTCGAGATAGGGGCATGGTGGTTTCGCTACCAATCTACATCTCCGCCTCCATCTCATGGGAGTGGACTTTACACCGATGTAAGGAGTGCTCCACCAAACATCCTCCGCGAGGGAGGCAAGAAGAGAAGCTCTATGATGCGACTTCCGGTCTCCCGCAGTGTTGCTAGAGGATGCAGCCCCGGATGTATGCTAGGGCGACGGAAGTAGAGGGTAATGGCATTGCACCGAACGTATGTCTGTTGTGAGTGGCTGAGACGTGTCGATGGTAATGGCGGTGGTTTGAGTGAAAATGTGTGTGTGTGTGTGTGTTTGTTTGTTTGTTTGCACGTTTGTGTGTGTGTGTGTGTGTGTGTGTGTGTGTATGCGTGCTTGCGTGCGTGCGTGCGTGTTCGTGCGTTTATGCTTGTGATTGTGTGTGTGATGTCGGTAGTCGTTTGTGCATGAAGACATGGATATGTTTCATTTCACATCCCATGCATGAAAGAATGAGCATGCCGACAAAAGGGAGGCTCAAAAGGTCCAGCTTTATCAACCAGAGCAGGATACTTGAGAGGAGAGACCCAGAACTTTTGGACCACAAGCCAACACCAATACCAACAACAACATCTGTCCCCTCATGGGAAAGACTGAAATTCCCAACCATCAGAGATGACATTCCAGGCATTGGGAAGAAAGACACACAGTCAGACCACGAAAGGAAGTCATTGACCTTAGAGCTCATCCAATCTACCTATCCTGAAAAACAGTGGACACACGCCTATACGGATGGGTCTGCCGCAGAAGCAACGAGGGATGGAGGAGGAGGCGTGTATATCAGGTACACCGGGTACGAGACCCACATCCTCATAGCAACGGGCAGATACTCCACCAACTTCAGAGCAGAGGCAGAGGCCCTGAGAACGGCATCGACCCACTTACTGGATCACCGAGATGCGACACACCAGCACGTGGTCATCTTCACTGATGCTTTGTCTGTGCTGAGCGCACTCCAGAACCCTCGCAAGAAGGAACTGAATGAACTTGCAGCCACTATGTCTGAGCTGGCCGCACAGGTGACACTGACACTCCAATGGATTCCTGCACACTGTGGAGTGCATGGAAATGAGACGGCTGACAGACTGGCCAGGGAAGGTGGTCAGCTGGACCAGGAAGACAGACAGGTCTCTTATGCAGAAGAGAAGACCATCATCAAGGCTCTGTCTCAGAAAAAGTGGCGCCAGCAACATTCGAACTACAACCAAAATGACAGCTACCACTTTCTGAACAGAGCTGACCAAGTCATTCTGTTCAGACTCCGAACAGGACACAACAAATTGCCAGCACATATGTTCCACAAGTTCAAAGTCGGTCAGACAGACAGATGTTCTTGCGACACTGCCTCGATGACCGGTGAACACCTTCTCCAAGACTGCCCCCACCATGATGCCCTCAGAAGAGCCACATGGCCAGACCCAACACCAGTGAGGAGCAAACTCTATGGCAACCTGGAGGAGCTGCGGAGAACAGCTGCATTTGTGCGGGCGACTGGCGCAATCATCTAGCGATCGACAAGAAGAAGAAGAAGACACACATGAGCGCGCGCTCGCGCACACACACACACAAACACACACACACACACACACACACACACACACACACAGAGAGGGGGGGGGATGTAGAAGGAGACAGTGGGGTCAGTAGGAAGTGAGAAACGGATGGACAGTCAGGCAGAATGACAGCACAGGCTGTCGAGAATACGAATACATAGACCCAGAAAATGAATAGCAAAGAGGCAGATAAGCAGAGATGTACTAGATTAAGATGAAACCTATATGCAATGGACAAATGTTCAAATGGATGTGGACTGATACAGTAAACAAACAAAAAGGAAATACAAACTTTACATCATGTTGACTTGACATTAGCAACTACTCAGATTCTTATCAAGTCTGTTAACTCACCACACAAGCCAAGGTCAATTACATTTTAAGTGGAAACACACTACACATGGCAAGGACAATTAAATTTGAAGTGGAAACACACTACACATTCCAAGGACAATACAGTGTTGTAGTCATTTGACTTTCACAACATACCGCACGGTCGTCATCACATCTTGATCTTTGCAACGTAATACACGAACTTGATGGAATCTACTGAACAAAGATGCCAACCTTTGAGGATAGCGATTTGTATTGATGAGAATGGAAACAAAAACATTCAGAGAAACGCATTAACCACAAACGTTCACGTGGACAGTTTCAAATGACAGGAGAAAAACTTTGGGCTTTGCATGCGCTCGCCGTGAACCGTCATATCTGGTTGTTTGGATAGCTCACGATACGAACCGCAATTCTCTGGTGAACGCGCCTCTGTGAAGCCTCTGTGTTGCGTCAGGAGTTACGCCATTGCGCCTGCAGGTGTCGTCATGAGGAGCGACACTCGCACCGCACAAAGCGTGTACTCTGCACCCGTAATGGCTGCACCCCTGCTGGATCCTGCTCTCTCCTGCCGCGTAATAGCAGAAGCAATGCTCTCATTGCGTAGCAAGCAGGCTTCCCGTGGAGTTCTGCCTTCAATCGACAGGAAGAGGTCGTTAGTTCTGTTCTCCCGCACTCGTCTCTGACTGGAAGGATTAATACATTCGAAGAGGTTGCTGACTTTGTGAAATGAAATATATCAGTTTCCAGGATACATACCTGTTTTGTTGATATGGTAGTGTCAACATTCCTGCGAAAGAAACTGCTTTGGAAAGCATTTGTATGTTGAAATATTTTTGCATTCGAACAAGAAAAATTAAGTCAAAAGGGTCCGGTTTCCTTTTAAGTGTGCGAAAAACATAAGACGTAAAGATCGATTTAGTCAGAAGTTTAAATAAAGTGACGTCTTGTGTTACCTTCCATAGTTTTTAAATTGAAAAATATCATTGCAGGCAGTGGATGCTCCTCATCCATGCATGTCATCTGTTTGTCTTTACATTCTCAGGCTTTCCCATTTATCTGCCACTGTAAAACGTTCTTGCCAATGCACTGCATAAATAATAAATTACCTTGTATCGTGGGTTTATGATTTTCGTAAATAATGAATTCATGATGGTGTTACATGCTTAATATGGACACGTATAACACCATGTCTTTAAGAGGACGCCATGTGGTAGGTTGATGCTGAATCCTGAGGGGAGTATGCGGAGAGGGATATGAAGGAAGAGCAGCAGGAGAAATGGAGAGGGTGGGTGGGTGGTGGGTGGAGGGTGGGTTTAAGCTTCCATCGCTGTTATGTTGTAGTCTGGTATCTTCCGCAATATGGATTTATATTTGTAACCGTCGTCGTGGATACCTGCACTATTTGAAACAGACTATATCGAAGGCTCGGGACGTAGAATCATCAGTCAAGAAGACCTCATAGAAGGAGGAAGCATGTGGATGTTTGCTCAGCTGCATGCTTGCGATACTGTTTTCGGGCAGTCTCACTGACACGTGTCGGGGCTTCAGAAAGGCCTGGACTGAAAGCCCTAGCTTTTGAGAAAAGAGGGAAAGAACACTGACACAAGGCTGCTTAATAGTCCGTACCAAGGGTCTTCATTAGTGAGACTCGCCAGTCGCACGGATGGCATGCCCGCAAGCGCCTGGATGGAGATGAATTGAGGAAGCAGGCCTTGAAACTGACGTAAACACTGATATCGCCGTCATTCATCAGCACTCTCAAGGGCAGGTGTTGGGGTGGGAGGTATATCTGGGGCACCCTCTAGGCAAGCTATAAGTCCTTCTGTACAGTCGATGCTTCTCGTCAGTCAAACTCGGCAGAGGTGTCTTCGCTGCGTTAACTCTCGACCGCTTTTTGCCGAGTCGTCTGAAGAATGTTGCGACGTAGATTGTGTG
This sequence comes from Theodoxus fluviatilis, assembly GCA_034096865.1. Lineage (NCBI taxonomy): Eukaryota > Metazoa > Mollusca > Gastropoda > Cycloneritida > Neritidae > Theodoxus > Theodoxus fluviatilis. Next base: position 76,199 of record JAWQFJ010001991.1, read on the forward strand.
AACGTATGCAAAAAGTTGTCAGACAATGATATGGGAGTGATGGTCATAGATATAAACTATACGTACACGCATTTAATATTTTGCTCAAATGCTGTCTTGTGTTTTGCCTCTGAGATGCTTTAATAAAACAAAAACAAATGTGATGCTGTAAAACAGTCAAAATCAACAGAGTAATACAAAATTTAGAACACACCAAACGAACATCTAGCAAAGAGGTTGTTGAGATGCTTTTTATCATTGCTTACTTTGGCCTTCATCGTTAGTCGTCTACAAAACATCCGGAGATTCAAACAAAAGAAGTTTTCTCTCTGGGCGGAAATTTTTACGAGTACATTTTGGAATGAATGAAAAAACATTTGAAGATTTTAGAATTATCAGCCATTGTAGGCTATGTAAAGCCATTGACTACAAAAATCAGTAGACTTGGTTAAAGCAAGAACAACCGAAGCCTCGACTTCCCTAGGTATTTGCCTTCTATGCATCGCATGGGAAGACAGGGTGGATGGGTCCCCTCTCACCCCCGCCCCGCGGGGCTCGTAACTCTGTGAAATGCAGCACCGGTGATTAGCGCTGGACGGTGTGGAAGGGGAAGGAGGGTGAGTGTGGAAAGACGAGGCGTTGTCTTGCTCCAGTCACGTACGTCCATTAAACTACGGGCGTCGGTGAAAACAGCGTCTGTCTTGCGTTCACCGCGCTTCCACTAACTGCCGCTCTCAGTAGTCTAACGCCGTCGTAACAGCCTCTACCACCGCAGCCTGGGATGGGGTGCATTTCGTATCAGGGTCGTTCGAGTCAAGGCTGCCGCATTCAGATGCACAGGGCTGGAGAATCAGGGAACGTCGTGAGCACGGTCTTCGCTTGAGCTCCGGAAACTTCTCCCTGTTTTGTCCCCTGCAGGCGTCGGTTGTGTTTTGGGATCAGAAGATTAGAGATGTTTAAATCTCGATAAGCAGTGAGTTAGATTTTTATGGCGTGTTGGGACGCTCGCGAGCCATTCCTCTTTGTTTCTCAGTTACTGCATGTGCCAGAAGAGGTTTCAGATTGTTTGTATCCCATAATGTTTACTTATGTAAAGACCGGAGTTGCCTTAAGATTTTTTTCCTCACAATTTTGAAAACGGGCTTGAAAATACAAGTACTATTTGTGCTTGAGTGTTCTGTTAACACATCCCAGTCGACAGCGTTGGCTTTTCTATAAATTCTTGTGCTCATGCTTTACAACATTCTACATGGTTTTATTTCTTCTAATTATAGATGTAAGTTATATTGGGATGATACATGTCCAATACATTCGACAAAACTTGTTGCGGTAGGATAGTAACAAACTGCTAGAAATGTTTGTTATGCGGCTACCGGGCTAGAAACCTCTTACGAAGTACCTTTCCTCCCTGTCTGTCACCAGGATTTTTTAAAAAAAGAAATCAAACTAGTCTCCGTTCAAATGCACAGGAATGCTTGCTGTATCGTATATGAATAAACATTTTTCAGCGAATAATTTATGTCTCCACAATTTCGCTTTCATCACTCATCTACGCCAAAGGGTTGGATTTTTTAAATTACACTTTGGGAAAAGTCACTGATCTCGACAGTGTCAACAAATCTGAATTGATGTATGTTGGGGCGAGAGTCACGTTGACCATACACTCATAGCTCTGGCCTGAGCTAATCTCTGCAGCGGCGTTCTCTGCAGAGTGAGTGTGCGCGGCCAGTGTGGCGACCAGAGCACCTGCGGGCAAGCGGCCACGGAGCTGGCGAAGGTTATGATGGGATCAAGATTCATTAGGGAAGCGCTTGGGCCGTTGGCGGGGCGTGATCCCAGCCTATCAGTCAGCCCCATCAGCGCTGTCATCTCCAGCCCAGCTCTGCCACCCTCCCCTCTCCCCCGGGCACCCAGGTGTCCCGCTGTCACCCTGCCTCACCTGTGGCCAGGCCTGCTCCTCTGTGGATACCTACGTCACTGATCCCCATTCCCCTACCTTCCCTGCTGTGACGTAGGTCGGCTCTTTCAGTGAGTCCCCATTTCAAGTTGTTTGATCTGGTGTTTTAAGGGATTTTTTTACCAGTTGCACACTGAGCAAGCTTGTAGCTGTCTGGGTGTACGAGACGATTTTTTTCTGTAAAAGTTGGTTGCCATTACGGATGATAAATCAGCATGGCGTCGTTTCGGAATCTGTCTTTGTTCCCCCCACCCCCACCCCTCTCTAAGTCTCTTTCTCTCTCTTTCTCCCTCCGTCCAACCCTCCCTCCCTCCCTCGCTCCCTTCCTCCCTCCCACCTCCCACTCTTTCTCAGTATCTCTCTCTCTGTATTTCTATTTCTGTATCTCTCTGTATCTCTCTCTCCTTTCTCTATTTCTCTTTCTATTTCATTCTCTCTCTCTCTCTCTCTCTTTCACACACACACACACACACACACACACACACACGCGCGCGCTCGAGCGCACACACTTACACACTCAAACACTCACACATTCATACACGCGCGTGCAGACTTTTCTCACTTTAACTTTCATGTAAGGATTTACATGTAGATCAGCTTTGTGTACTCAGTTACTGTCCGAAGTAGAAACGCTGGGTTAGGTGCACTTTTCGTCGTCTTAGAGGAGGAGCAGCAGCAGCTAGAGCAACAGCAGGGGGGGGGGGGGGGGGGGGGGGGGGAGAAGTGTATAGCAACCCCTGTTAATGATCTAGCATCAAAGACAAGACGTTTACAAAACACATGTACATCACAAACAAGCTACGTTGAAGTGTGTATCATGCTGTAGTGCGCTTCTCCCCATTCGACCCATCACTTCGTTGCCAGTATTGAAGCTTTGCTGTTTTTGTAGAATCCTGCTAATTCGGCCCGTGTGTGATTCAGTCCATTAAATCACGATGCCTACGTGAACATGAGCATTCGATGCGTCTTCAAAAGGACGAGTGCTCAGAGGGCACACATTTCCATCGAAAAAGGTCCCAAACATTCAGGGGGAAGACGCCTGCAGCCATTCCTGCTGAACGCGAAATCCTTTCCGCTGGACTTTGCTTCGTCTTTTCCCCGAGGTCTACCGCGCGATCTGTCTGCGATTATCACCGTGAGGCGTGAACTCTGATTTAGCTTCTTGGGTCCCCGGGCCCGTTTGGTCACGTGACTTTGCCTTTTATAATAATAATAATAATAATAATAATAATAATAATAATAATAATAATAATAATAATAATAATAATAATAATAATAATACAGATTACTTGTACGCACATACCTTCCCTAATAGGCAAGCGCATGGCGTTTACAATGAAAAGTCCACACTCATACAAAGCATTCCAACACTCGCACACTGTACAGTTGAAATAAAAGAAGAGTTAAATACAATACAATTAATTAACATAGCAGGCAATAAAGAAAACACGAAACATAAAAGAGGCGCCTTGTGATGCACCTCACTGCTCGTCAGGAAAGACTGACCGGAACAGGTGTCTTAAGGGAGGTTTTGAACTGGGACATGGAGGCTATTCCACGTTACAGGACCAATGTAAGACAAAGCTCGCTGTCCTTGGGTTTTCTTTTTGCGACGGGGGACATTTAACGTTTTGGTGTCTGCAGCTGAACGGTTATTTGTAGCGGGGGTGTAGACAGTGAGAATTTCTTTGAGTGCGTGTGGTGCAGTTTGATTAAAGAAGTTGAAACACATAGTGGCTAGCTTATGCTCTATCCTCTGAGCGACGGGGAGCCAATGCAGTGCACGAAGGAGTTTGGATGTGAGAGTTCTCTTGGGACATCTAAAAACTAATCTAACAGCAGTGTTTTGGACTTGAAGTTTGTTTAGCAGAGTATCAGGAATGCCGGCAAGAAGAGAATTTCCATAATCAAAACGGGACAGAACAAGGGAAGTGACAAGGGTTTGAGTGGCCTGTTGTGAAAGATAGTGACGAATAGTGCTATTTTTCCTTTACTCGTAGTAAACTAACTGGTAAAATTTGTTCACATGAACTCTCATAGAAAGATCATCATCGAACATGACACCCAAGTTTCTAACAGACTTTGAGAATTGTACCTCACTCTGACCTATGGTTAGTTTCAGGGCCTGATCGAATTCGCCTCTACCGCCAACCAGGAGAGCTTCAGTCTTTGAATCATTAAGTTTGAGTTTGTTCTGTATTATAGTTGTTGGTGTCCTCAGGTGAAGTGAGCATGTTTGGCTAAGGGAAGCAAGTTGTTGCAAACGCAGGAGCTCTCCTCTGTTGTCGGTTTTAATCGTCTCGGGTGTCTTCCCAGTTAAACGTTAGGTTTTAAAAGAATAATTTTGCTGACGACCTATTATTGTTAAGAATGTGAGGAGACAGATAGTCTTTTGCATCTGGTGAAGAACAAAGAAGAAACTGTTTTTCTGCCTGCCTGCCTGCCTGCCTGCCTGCCTGCCAGTTTGCCTGCCTGCCTTCTCTCTCTCTCTCTCTCTCTCTCTCTCTCTCTCTCTCTCTCTCCCTCCCTCATTCTGTGTGTGTGTGTGTGCGTGTGTGCTTGTGTGCGTGCGAGCGTGAATGCGTTCGTGTGGATTTTTATGGAGGTTTTCCCGACGCGGGACGATATTCAGAATGAAATGAATGAAGCATCGTTAAAGTCACAGTATGTAACTCCAAGTTGGATGAGAATACATTGTGCATTCCACTGAGACAACAAGGAGCCAGCCTTATTTTAAATGTCAAACGTCTTTAACTTGCTTTGTCACGCGTGGAAAATCCATCTGCATAGGTGTCTATGGGGTGCACACTGGGGAGTTTGTCGCGCACCTGTCCGCTCAGCAACATCTAGTCTGACGGTTATCTGTCTGGAGTTCATGTTCGCCAACATCATCGCCAGGCAACTGAAAGAAGTTACGCCTCCTTTTTTGCGATGATGACAAAGAACCGAAACCATTCAACGGGCAATGTAGCAGTGAAATACGCTTGATATGTTTCTGTTATTAGACTTAGCTTTCAGAAACTATAGGTGATACTTGAATTAAGCCATTATAATGCTATTGATATATGGGCCATTCTTTACTCATAGAATTGTCTTACTTTGTTGTCTACCAGATATGAATTAGTGTGCTCTGATCTCATCAGTCTGTCAGATCAAACGTAATATATCTCCTGCTAATCTTCATTAACATAGGAGAAACTGTGTTTTCAAAAGTACTGTAGTAGCAGATGTTGTAATAATAAGAGCAGCTGCAGCCACAAGAGCAGCAACAGTTATAGCAGTAGCAGCAGCAGTAGCAGCAGCAATCGCAGCATCAGTAGTTGCAGTAGTAGCAGCAGCAATTGCAGCATCAGTAGTTTGTTGTTGTGGTCTAGGGAGGTTGTAGTCGAGAAAAATGCTACCGCTAAACTTGTTCACGGCACCGTTGGTGTTATAGCTGTTTTTACAGCAAATTTGAGGAGGAGGTGGAGGAGGAGGAGGAGGAGGAGTAGGAGGAGGAGGAGGAGGAGGAGGAGGAGGAGGAGGAGGAGGAGGAGGAGGAATAACGGCTGCACTACGAGAATAAAATGAGGAGGAGGTCAATGCAGACGTGGGAATTCTCTTGGTTAATCGTTTCCAAGGGAAGCCAAGTTCCTGCATTGTAGACACGAATTATAGAGGTGGAGAATGTAAAGCAGTACATGACTCTCCCAAACTCTTCTGTTAAAGCTCATTCTATCATCTTTAGTTCCTGATATATTTTTCGAAAGGTCTATTCCTTTTTTGACTAGTCGATATGACTTGAGATAGTATCGAATTTGTCCTGCGTCACCACACCTTTCGCCGTCACGATCTTGAAGGGTCCCAAAAGGACATCCGTCTGGCGGTGACATGGCTGTGGTCACGGATGAGTGCTCAAAAGGAAAACCAATGCTCTCCTTTCCGTCCCCATCCCCAACCCCCTCCCCCTTTCTTTTCAGCACTCAGTCTCATCCCACTCCCACCTCCCTCACCAACCCTCCCACCCCCACGTATAGTCCTCCTATCACGACCCCAAACGCCCTGGAAATCTCCTCGCCTTCATGGCGGCTGTTGTCTCTTTCTCCCGTCCCCTGATGTCCAGCGATGAGGTCAGCCGTTAATGAATGGTTCGTCACTCGGGTCTGGACTGGCGGGAACACGAGAGTAATGGTCAGTGGAGTGGTGGCAGTAAATCAAGCCTGGACGTCTGACCAGACTGACCGGCCGTGTGATGGGGTTGGCTGGGGCCTGGGCACGGAATTTGTTTCAGTGGGGTCTTCCCCTGGCTACGTCGTGTTGCCTGTCTCACGATGGTCTTTGTTTTCAAGTCGGCTTTCCCTTGAAATGCGTCTTGCCTGCTCGTTTGGCTTCAAGCGGTAACATACGAGTGCTCTCGCTTCGCTTTTAACGGGACTATTTGTCACCGAGTCATGGTTTGATTGTTGTTTTTTGTGTGGCTGCTCTGTTTTCGTAGAGGGTTTCGATGTAGTCATTCTGAAGCGGCCTCGTATGTGTAGTGTGTGATCAAACACTAAGAACCAACGCTGGTATTTACACATGGTTTTTCTATGAACAAATAAATATGCTTCATTAGAATGCAGAAACAGTGTGATTACTCTGGCTTTTTTGGTCATATTCATTAAGCGGTTTTTTTGTTTTTACTGGCTTCCAGTTTTTTCTGTTTTAGCAATACGGCAACGAGGAACTATGCACAAACTTTTCCACACTTCAAAAACACTTCACGCGTCGAAAGAACAAGTAGTTCCTGATTAGCAAATATGAAAGAACTTGTATGTGGTCGAATTGTACATGATATTTCATTGCTACAGGTAATTCTGAGAATATGTCACATCGAAACCGAAGCAGTCAAGCATGATTTCTCCTTCATTACACTAGTAAAAAAAAGTCTGCAAAATGTGCATCTGTGAAAAAGATCTTATTGCTGGAAGGAAAAGCCTTCAATTTTGTTTTTGCATATAGTTAATGATGCTCACTGCTCATTAAGTTGAATGTTCATAATGTTTCTTTTGGGTGTCAGTGCATCTCTGTTCAGTAGTCTTACGTTCACCAGGCCATCGCTGCATATCTGCACTCTGGAGCTTTATAAGGCACATGCGAGAGCAATAAACTTAACCTCTTGTCAGAGATGAGTCAGGCACCCGGTAATGTCGAAATAAATTTCCTTTGAAGAGTGATGACTGATCCATTTGGTTACGCCCTTCTCTATGTTGCACAGAGAGCAGAAATGTAGTGTCTTTAATGCTCTTCGCGGAATACGGCAACATGATTATAAGATGGCAAAATAGGCAATGGTTTTCAGGAAGTAGAAATGGAAGGAAAGTCACAATATGAACACACTTTGCTGCATGACTGTGGGTGACAAAAACGCCGCACTCGGCGAACCCGGGTGTAAAACGTGCGATTTTAAATTTCACCCCTTCCTCCGTGGTGATTATGTCAATCAAACTTTGTCGTTTCTCTTTGTCGCATGTCTACCTACATTTCACGAGACCTCCAGGGCGGAACACCCACAGGGACAGACAGCCTCCAAACACATGATGACGATGTAAGAGTTGGTGCTGCAGCCACCAGGCCAGACACGCGTTATGGCTCCATACATTAAGACAAGGTTGTAGTGTTTCCTACCCGTGACACTACATCTGCAATAAGTGCTAGCTGGTCCTGAGCGGCCGTCGCATCATATGCACTTACATCCTGTGCCGTCAGATGATTCACCCGCTTCCAGCAAGCGGGGACTTGGGCCTTCGTGCTTGCTTCTTTTGAGGTCGTGAGCGTCTGTGCCGAGCATGGTGGAGGTGAATGCGAAGGGACTCGTGACGCCGAGCCACTACACACACACACACACACACACACACACACACACACACACACACACTCACACACACACACAGACACACACACACACACACACACACACACACACACTCATGTCAGCACGTTTTTCTCTGTCGAGGACGCAACTGGGACGACTGTCGTCCAAATATTACAAGAATGCTAATGTCCTCTTCTGGAAGAAAGCAAACGCCGAGACGACTATTAACATGTCGGCTGTGAAGAGAAGGTGTCCTCTGATTAGCATCCTTCTTTCTGTTGATAAATTCCCGGACTTATCACCGTCTCCCCCCCCCCCCCCCCCCCCAAACCCATTTAATTACACTGGACTGATTAAAAAAACACTACATTATCATTCAATATGTTTTGCTGTGTCCATTTTGAGCAATGCTTCATAGCCCAAACTACAATAACATTTTCTTGACTGCATTCCATTCGTTTCTTATCTGGTGGTTTCGAAAACTGCATGTTACTGAATAGCTTGGGGGTTTTGTGTGTTTTCTTGTTCTTGGTATTATTAAGAACTTTACTTCCTCGGACTTTTTATACCATTTAAGAACAAATTGCATGGTCAATCGCATTGTTTGGTGGCCAAAGCTTTTGTAAGACTGAGGTGTAGTTGTCTAGTCTGTACTGAAATGCCTTATAACGGAATGGCATATTCCGTCTGAAGAAGCTCCTGAAATCCATTATTGATGACACGTTTCAGTCTTTCCATGTAGAGCCATTTTGCTGAGTCCTATTTCTGTCGTCCATGTGGAGCCATTTTTCTTGCTGAGTGCTAGTTCTGTTGTCCATGTGGAGCCATTTTTCTTGCCTAGTGCTAGTTCTGTTGTCCATGTGGAGCCATTTTTCTTGCTGAGTGCTAGTTCTGTTGTCCACGTGGAGTCATTTTGCTGACTGCTAGTTCTGTTGTCACCGTGGAGCCATATTGTTTGCTGAGTGCCCATTCTGTCTGCATCTTTTCAGGAAGGGACCTCGGCCTGGACAACGATGGTTTAAACTTTCAGGAACTGGAGGACTACATCACCAGCAATGACATGTGAGTACTCCAATCGCCCTTCGTGGCTCCCACCTCTCTCTCTCTCTCTCACTGCTGCCCCAGTGACCCCTCCTCCTTGTCAGAAGGCGCTGGCCCTTCATGACTTCAGTCCCCTCTACCCCTCTTGTATCCCCTCGCTCGTAGAGTGACGCCATTTGTTTTGTTTTTTTCTCATGCTCCACCCAAGTTGACCCTTTTCAGCCTATGCCTTGCTCGACTTCTGTTGTCATCTTGTACCGTTTCAATCATCCCCGCTACTTTGGTCTCATATTTACTCCGCCAAGGAGGTTATTCTTTTTGCCTCTTTTGTCACTCACTCTCTCGCTCTCTCGCTTTCTCTCTCGCTCTCTCGCTTTCTTTCTCGCTCTCACTATCTTTCTCTCTCGCTCTCTTTCTCTTCTTTCTCTTTATCTTTCTCTCTCTTTCTCTTTTTCTCTCTTTATCTTTCTCTCTCTTTCTCTTTTTCTCTCTTTCTCTTTCTCTCTCTTTCTCTTTCTCTCTTTCTCTTTCTCTCTCCCTTTCTCCCTTTCTCTCTTTCTCTCTCTCTCTCTCTCTCTCTCTCTCTCTCTCTCTCTCTCTCTCACACACACACACACACGCACACACACGCACATTGTTATTTATTTAGTAGTACAAGAATGCTTGTGCTTGGTGTAACTAATGTCGCTCTGTAAATAGGGTATTTTGTGTGTATATGTATCTGAGCGGATTTATCTATTCTACATTTAAGAAAGCGTGCGTGCGTACATGTATTATGTGTGTGTGTTCTTGCACATGTGCATACGTTCGTGTGTGCACTCACGTCCTTGTTCTGGTTTGCGTGTATTCCTCAGGCATGTGCTAGTGCCAGAAAACGAAGTTTTACTCTGTGGATCTTTTGGTAGAAATCTAGTTTGCTTTCTTTTCTTCTGACACCCCTTTCATGGTGGCCACTCACGAATGAAGCACACTTCGGCAACATGTAGCTGGGCTGGTGTTTGACTTGCATCTTCTCCATCCATTGGCCCACATTCAAACTGCTTTTCCATTGAAGAAAAATAGAACAAGCCGTCCTTCTTTCTTGCTTTCCAAAGCACTTCAAATCTGCGTTTGAATCCATTATCCGCGTACACAGAAGGCCCTGGCACACTGGAGATCTTCCACTGCGAAATCCCCACAGCGGAGTCAACTCAGTGGGTCGAGCATTTGACACCGTGGCGCTGACGGACATCATGTGATTAGAAGGCGATGATGTCGGACTATATACGGCTCCTCCTCGACGCAGTTAACCGCCAGCTGAGAAACCTAATGCCCGGATCTGGGCCCCAGTCATGCCCAGTAAGTCTCCTCGCCGGATGCCGAGGCACTGGCGATGGAGTGTGGGGCTGGCCTGGCCGCGGCAAGGACCCGGGCCTTGGAAATCCTCATGACGACTGTGCTGGTGTCATATGTTTGTCACGTGACTTCGTCCAAGCGCCTTTGCCCCGTTATCTGTGTATGCAGATGGCGGAGAGGTCGCGGCCCCCCTTGACTTTGCGCCTGTCCGTGCATGAGTGTGTGTGTGTGTGTGTGTGTGTGTGTGTGTGTGTGTGTGTGTGTGTGTGTGTGTGTGTGTGTGTGCGCGGATTTACAGGCACCACCAGCATCTGATACATGTAGGGCTTGATCTCCCGATAATACTGTTCCTATCCCAGTGTGTGCATCGGTGACTTGGGGTGAGAACCGGTTATCTAGTGTTCAAGGCTGCATCTTCGCCAACACTCTGAACGAGTTAAAAGCCCATCTGTAGAAAAGTCTCTTTACTTTTCCCCTCTTTTCTCACTACACCTTCCAAGGATTGCCAAAGTTGAGTTCTTGCCTGTCCCGCAGTAGAAGATGGGTCCTGCATTGAATGAGACAGTGTAACCGCTTCTGGAGCCGTAGGAAGTTGCGTTACAACGTGCAGACGGTGAGAAAACTTAAAAAAAACCACTAAGTAGGGACACTGACTGCATGTTGTCCTCGCGCAAATGTTGTTTCAAAGCAAAGGAGATGGGACATGTGTCCTTGCTTGCTTCAAAGAAAGTGAATTGAACACGACAGAAAACGTGGTCGACTCATCGTCAGCTGTCTTCAAAGTTTCGTGTTTACCCTGCGTCAGAGCTTCCGGTTTTTTTAATTCAGCCTTTGGGAGGAGGAGGAGGAGGAGGAGGAGGAGGAGGAGGAGGAGGAGGAGGAGGAGGAGGAGACAACAACAAGCAGAAGAGGAGAAGGAGGTGCAGAAACAGACACATAATCAGGTTGAGGCTAAATTGACAACGACAAAATATATCTGCATGTGAAGCCATGATCGATGATGTAGGTCTTCTCTCGACCGTAAAAACATCCATATTTTAATATTTCCCCACCCCGTAAATCTCGATTCGATCTCCTCGCAATGACGCGATTGGCGTGCCCGTAAAGCTTATCGGAAATTGCCATCAGAATTTTCTTTGTCGCCACAGCCGAGCCCGTTCATTGAGCGCGCGGTTGGTGTACCCTCGCTGGGGAACGTGAACCGCCCTGACTGCAGAGGTGCTTTACTTAGATAGCACTAATGTTTGACATCCGTTCCGACGCGCCTCGGCGTCTTGTCCGCACATTCTTTATCAAAGCGACTCCCCATACCACGAAACGTTTGGAGTCGAGATGTCCCCTCCGATAACATCGGCGATAATTGACTTGGGGTTTCGCCTGCAGCCTGCTGAAACATTCCTCGTGTTGTGCGGTTATCGTTGGAGATAATTTCATGCGTAATGTTTGATAATGTTTGCTTTGAAATAGCCGAGCGGCGCTACTGAAATGTCCGGGGCGCTGTCGGCGGGCAACGTGACACATCGGTGGTGTATGTGAAAACTTGTTTGACAAGTCATGTGGAACATGTAGCTTTTTGACTCGTTGCTTCTATTTCTTGTTAATGGATGCTAACCCACTCTGCTTTCGGTGACAGCTGGGGGGTCCACAAATAAGCTCCATATGAAGGAGGAAAAAAGGATAGAAATGTGCCTTCACTGTCGTTATGCGTCAGGCTCTCTGTGCCATCCTGATGTACATAAATGCGCGTCCTTGGCTTCCTTGTAATTGCACTGACTCGTTTTCCGTGTGCATTTATCTTTTTTAATCACTAGAGTGATGTGTCATTGTGACATGATGGAGGAGAAGTCACCTGATGATGATGATGGTGATGATGATGATGATGATGATGATGATGATGATGATGATGATGATGATGATGATGATGGTGGTGGTGGTGGTGGTGGTGGTGGTGGTGGTGGTGGTGGTGGTGGTGGTGGTGGTGGAGGAGGAGGAGGAGGAGGAGGAGGAGGAGGAGGAGGAGGAGGAGGAGGAGGAGGAGGAGGAGGAGGAGGAGGTCACCACGATTTACTTGAACAATTTGTCCTGGCGTATGTTAAGTTTTAAGCACTGTAGCGTACTCCACGACACGGTGTTCCTCTTTGAAAGAATTCAATGAATCGTGTTGTAAGTAATGTTTTTGTGGACCCGATTAAAAATCGTGGATGACTGGCTTGGTATGTTTGTTCACAGAACAACCGAATTGTTGAAGGATTCAGATGCTATAATCGAATGGACAAGCCTTAGTGTCATCCATGTATCGTTATTCAAGCAGCCAAACAAATGTGAAATGACTTTCGAAAAAGTCTCGACAAGAGGTCGGTGCGCAGGGGTAAAAATAAATCAGCACCTTCATGAGTTTTCCTCTGTGTTTTAGATCCAGGACGCTAAGGCTCGATCTTGTCCGAATTTCCTCATAGCATTTAGACCGTGTCAAGGCCTGGCAGATCCGCCCAGCGGCCAGTCAGGCAGAATCACCTTCACCCCTAATCCTCCTTTGCTTTGGCTTAACCACACATAGCATCATGGTGAAGCTAGAAGCATACATAGGTAGGTCAAGCGTGTAAATCGCCCACAATGGAGGCTGGGGCAGGGGAAGGGGGGCGCCCCGCGGTGAGGCAAGGCGCAGGATGAAGGGAGCCGGCAGGTAGGGGAACTGGGACAATCGCAGAGGCCAGCCCAGAAAGCCCATTGCCAGCAGGGTCACACTGATCTCCCTCGTATGGAGGTCATCTCGGGTCTCCAGACGGCGTGCCCTGAAGACCCAGCCTTTTCTCTTCCCGGGTCAGCAGAGTTCATAAAACGCCCGCGTTTTGCGAAAGAGAAACACTCGCAGTTCTTGTAAAGTACAGGTCTTCGTAGCGATTTCAAAGAAACATTAATTTCGGGATAATCTTCATTCACTTGGGAAAAGGGTAGAACGGGAAGTGCAACGCATACCTCGAAAAGCAGCTAGATGTAAATTATTCTTATTTTTCGTTTTCATCGTCATTCAACGGAATCGAGAAGTGGCCTACTGCGCTTATCCTTCCTTCTCGGAGCTCTGAAGTTTTGAATCATACAGGACTAACAGCGCATGTTTCCTGCATGATCATTTTCTGAATGTCCCCAGTTTGTTGCTTTGTAGGGGACAACACGTTTCACTTCTACAAAGCATTGCTGTTTAAGTCAGTAGTGTCTCATCTTGCGAAGACTCGATCAGGTCACATACCAAGCCCATCAAAGGGAGCGAGATGACATGGAAGAAAGACAAGGGACTATCGAGAAAGCGACATCACTCAAGAGCGACCGATTATGCAGTCACGTATCTTGCCTTAAGTGTATGACTCGACACTTTGACGCCATTGTCAGTGACGTCACTTCGATGGCTTGACTACGAGGTCACGATGCTCCAGCTCTATGACGTAAAGAACCGTGTAGGAAATGAGTTCGAGTTCAGCTATTTTTAGGACGAGTATTGAGAAAACTCCCAACGGATGACACAACTTTTTTCTTTTCTTTCTTTTCTTTTCTTTTTAAGTAGCGAACGGAAGTCTTCGCGTGCGCTAGTACATGCAGAGTCAACGAAAGTAATAAGTACTTGTCTCGGGAAATAAATATGTGTGTGGTTTTTTCTCCTGCGAGGAAAACAAATGTCTTCTAATGAGAGATTTGCTCACTGCGTTTGCGTACGTGCTTCATAATGGTATTGCTGGTGAATATAATTGGATTATTTTGTGGTTGAGGATAGAACTGTGCATTCGGAAAATATACTCGCACATTGCATCGTCTTTTTTGTTTCTTATGGGATTCGCTTTCAATCCCCATCACAGATGGGGTCTATGTGCCAATTCAGGAGTTCATTGGTTTTGCAATACGTTCTTTGAATAGCATTTGCCGTTCGGTCCAAGTCTTTCTAAATTACAAAGCATTTACCATTTTGGTGATGCTTCACCTTGGGTGAAAAGGAAAACAATCAGAAGTCCTGATTTATAAAGATCTGACGTCAAATTGTTTTGCTCACACTTTGCTAATAATGTAGAGCATGCTGAGGCTTGCCTGCACTGGCTTGACCTCTGAGGCTCTCGGTCCCGTAGAATGCTAACAAGGGAATTCAAATCTTCCGTCTGTTACCTGGTGACTGCTGGATGTACGAACAGAATCGACAGCACCCAGCCAATGTTAAACAACCACCGCTAGCATAAACGACTGGGCCTCGTGGAGCCTTTCATCATGAAGACATCTTCCAGGTGACAGCGCGGCGCAATCAGAATTGACTCACCATGGTTTTGAAATACATCTTCAGTGCCAAGAATCTTTACACGGACAAGAAAACTTTGGTTGGATCAAGTGCCGAAAGAGATCTACTACCGCCGATGGAGTCAGCGGGGACAAACTGGCGGATCAACGGGGTAGTGTAGCCAACATATTTAAGTCTTCAGTCAAGTAGTGTTTGTTTTGGCGGATGTGCTGGAGATGTCGTCGGGTTCCGAACAGACGTGGTGTGACAGGGAAACAGAGACTCAGTAGAGGTGGAAACGGCAGTCGCAGGGGAGTTAAACAGTGGGTTGATCTGTGTGGTGGTTTAGCCTGAGGTTGTGTAGACACTGGTGACTCACAAGCGGGTCAATACATTCGGGACGGGTGGTGGTGGTGGAAATTGGGAGGGTTGTAGTCAAACCATTGTTGTCCGCCGTCTTAGCTCTCGAAGCTTACACATTCAGATGTAAGAAACGGCGTGATGTTAGGAGTGGTACATCAAGTCGAGCAGCGCAGTCCTCTGATGGTGGAGAGGCAGCAGGGTATTTTAGCTGCACAGTCTGTCGAGTGACCCACATTGGAAGTTCTAGGTTCACAACAATAAGACGCCCTCTTGAGAATCTATAAATAGGCGCTGAAGAATAACTTGACTGGTCGGATTATGTTTTTATTGGGACGCCCTGGTTTGGTACGCATAAAAGTCTCTGCGGAGGATTGAGTTCAAATATCAGCCGAGGAAAGCGTTGTGGAGTTTGTCCCACTTCCAAACCTCATTGTGGAATGCACCATCACTGGTTCGCCATGTGGATAAAAGCCCCAAGTCTGCTTTAGGCGCCCCAGCTCTGTGCGATAACAAAGATCGAGTTACTTACAAGAAAAGCCCAAGGCTTTGGAAGGTCTTTTGCGTCCAGTCGTACCTTTCCCCGTGTACAGGCAAATCTTTGCCGTGTACCTCAACAATGAAAGATGTAGTGGACAGTACTGCAGGATATGTATTACAATCAGGGAATTACATGATGACTGTCAACGTGATACTGCAGAGTTTCCTGGGTCCATCAATAGCGGTGGCCAGTCAAGTCAGGGGAGAAAAAAAAGAACCCAGTCAACCTTGGAAAGTTTATATTGCTTTGTTTGTGTCAGTAGTGCAATAGTTTCCTTCTTGTGGACACAGTGCACCAGTCTTCACAAGACAAACAGAATTATAGGTTAAACGGTGGCGGGGGAAAAAAATCTAAAACATTTTCAGACTGTCTTTGCTCGATTCTACCGGTTTGCATCCTCTCGTCAGTCGACTTGTAACTGTGGTATCATTTCCCGAGCCAGGTAGCAGATCGGAAACTGTTCACGTCTTTTGCAACACTTTCGTCTGTCATGTGTTAGCCCATTTCTTACTTACAAACCTCGTAAGAGCGTGACTTGTGTTCAGAGTCACGAGGGCAATCATTTACTTGCAACTCATCCATTCCAACCAGGAACTGCTGTCAGTTCCACAACGTGCAGGTGAATCCTTCGACATCGATCTTGCTGTGACTTGTCCGCACCTCTGTTCCCCACCAGGCCTCCGTGCAGGGCGCTCGCTAGTCTGTCCGCCCCGCCCTGGGGGCATCTCGTGGTCTTCCCCAGTGTTGTACCTCTGCCCGTCCTCATTCCTTTTGCGCTGTTGCTCCCCCGCTGGTTTGAGTGCCGCTTCGCCGCTCCCGTTGTTCAACAGCAGGCGTAATGCTGGGGGAAGCAGATTGATGGAGAGAAAGATTATAAACGGCTTGGGATAGGCTCGACCAAAAACGCAGTAACACATGTATGTTCTTGTAAACACGACTTAGGGGCGAAGAATATTACACTGAGGTATGTGATATTGGCGTTTTTTTGTTTGTATGTAAATGATTTCAGCTTCCCGCAAGAATCAAATACAAATGTTCTGGTTTTTACGGGATCTGTCCTGCTTCGTATGTTTCAAACTGCCAAGAACAGAGCTTTCTGTATGCATGTTTTGCTTTGGCACGCTTCAACGTGTCTTGTATTGAATCTCCGATAAATAATCCTCGAAAGTGTTTTGTTTTGTCTTTAGTATCGTGGAAAAAACCCACAAACGAAAAGTACGGTCGTGTGAACGGATGAGGGCGAGAACCACTCACTTCAAACTGTAGAGTCAACATCAGAGCCCTCGCCAACTCTTCGCCTCGAGACATTTTGAAATTTCTGTAACTCCACCCGCAGTTCGTGACTTTCAAAGTTCTTCTCGCTGTGTGTCAAGAACGTATGTACATTCGCGACTAGCAACAATCCAAAACATAAATCCGTGCTTGCAAGTGTAGGAAGGAAGAGGTGGGTGGGGTGGGTAGGGGTGGGGTGCGGTGCGGTGGGGTGGGGTGGGAGGGTGGTGAGTTGTAACTGAGCCGCTTCTTTGGTCTACCGCCTCCACCTTCTTTCCGCCACTCACATACGTTTCACATCGGAGTTTTAGTGTGTGTCGACAGAGACTATCCTCCGGATGTGCGAGTCTATCTTGTCTTTTGTGGGTGAGGGTTTGGCGTCGCCTTCTCTGACGAGTTCACAATGTCCGGGAAGCGATGCACAGCAGCCATCCCCGGGGAGCGGCCACGTAGGGCTTGTGATCACTTAAGTGGAAACCCATACACTCCGCGCCTTTGTGGTCCACCCTGTGTCTTTCTGTCTTCGGGGACACCCCACCTTACCCCATCCCCTTTGCATCTCCCTCTCTTTTTTTTCTCACATGGTCTCTCGTCAATTCTTACACCGATATACCTACAGTGGTCATACTATTGCACTGCTTCCATCATAACTTTGCTCATCTTTTTCACACGCTCTAAGTCGTTTTATCATGCTTTTGTTTACTCAATACACGCAGGTGTACATCCACAGCGTATTTCTCCAGCCCAGCGTACTCTGTTTGCAGTCTCTCACACTCCTTTTCACCGTGAATCACATGCCCATAACCGCCATCGCCAAATCAACACACATACACACCTCCCGTCCCTCCTCTCCTTCTTGTTCCCTTTCCGTTCCATTTTCGTAGCATCGTAGTTCTCTACACAGCCACTCGTACATAACTTCACCTTTCCTACATCTTTTCTCCGTCTTTTTCCGTCCCTTTCATTTATTTTCTCTTTCTTCGTCTCTCACTCTATTCACTATTTTCCTCCACCACCTCCATTCCCTTTCCTGGCAAACTAAGCCCAGCCTAGACTGCATGTCGCCGATAGGAGTGCGAACAATGGGAACAACATGTCGACTTAAGCTTTACCGAGGTTTTGATCGAGAGGCGATAGAGATCTCCAAGGACTTCTGGAAAAGAACGAAAATGACGAACACGACGGCGGGAGTCACCATGGGTGAGGCTGGTTTCCGGGGACTTCGATAAGCTAGGAAAGGAATCCAAAGGTGGTTCATATCTCTTTCTTTAATTAAAGTGGTCGCTGCAATCATAAATGAGTCGGTATTAAAAATTGGGACAAAAACCCCCGGCACTGCCTGGTTTTGGAAACGGATTTATTACAAGAACTGATTGACAGAACGTTACGGATGATTACAGCGATCACTTAACAAAAAACAAAATCAAACCAAAAACACCATTTGGATTGCTTTTGCTAGCTTTGGATTGCTTTTGCTAGCTTTGGATTGCTTTTGCTAGCTTTGGATTGCTTTTGCTAGCTTTGGATTGCTTTTGCTAGCTTTGGATTGCTTTTGCTAGCCAATCATAGTCCTGGGAAACCCGCTTCAGAAGCGTCTGAAGTGATGAAGGCGCGAATGATGACGTTCTGGACCACTCTTTGCTTCCGCCGTCACGTCACATCACGTCACGTCTCGTCTCGTCACGTCACGTCACGTGACGTCAGGCAAGGAAACCTACATTCTGTAAACCCGAGTATTGACTCTGGCACAGTTCGCAATGAATGCGTAATAGGCTTGACCCTTCGCATTACAGCCTTGCGCCAAAAATAGTTCGTTCTGATACTATTTTTCTCTCCACTTTTTACACAAATCATTCAGATGTCAAAACTTGTTTCCATTTCAACACAAACATTTTATTGTATCGAATAAACGCTTGTTTGTTGTCTCAACAAGAGTAAGTTAAGAGTTTTGTGCGAAATAGTCTTAGAACTACTTTAACGGCGTATATGAGGGAGCACATCGGCTATCCCACAAGCCTCTCGTGTGACCTCCGTATGAATAAATTGGCCAAAAACCTTCCATCACGTGATGTGAACTGTGCTAGAGATACTTTTGCCGGTAGGCGAAATCTCTAGTTTACTAGAATGGGAAGCCTACTGAGCAAAGCTTTGTCGTCCACAGCCGTGAAAGACTTTCACTCTCTCAGTTCGCTGCTTCAACGCGATGGTCGTTTTCATGTTGTCTTGCTT
>JAWQFJ010001991.1:97500-100000 GCA_034096865.1 Theodoxus fluviatilis
TGATTTTGGGATGAATGTTCGTAAAGTGTAAAGCGGTTTGGGACCCACGTGGGTGATGAGTCGCTATATGAAATCACACCTTCACCTTTTACCGTTTTTTTTTAACCAGAGGGTTCGTCATAACCTCTGCTTGTGTTTTGCTGAAGAATTGTGTTTACATTCAAATGGGGACATCTGTACAGATGCTCTATGATATAACACCCCCCAAAAAAAAATTTTTTTTTTTTAATCCTATGTTCAAAAGCAAACCTTTTCAGTCTAACGCGAACGAACTGTTTTGAAAGTGGGGCATATTTATGTTTGCCTTTGTGAATACACTATTGCGATTATTGTGTTGTCCCGTATTGTTAATTGTCGTCTCAGGCTGCACCCGTTTCGAGCGCTTCCTGTTTCACTCTTTCGCTGAATTTTTTCTATGTTGCGTGTTGTACCGTTCTTCCTAATAGAACAATAATCAATCTTTGGTTGCTGCTCTAATATGATTGTTGAACTCATATTACTTCACAGACTAGTAGGCGAACTATTTTAAAAGAGTTCCCCGACTTGTTAAAAATTCGGTCACTGCTCTTGCAGGACTTTGTTAAGACCGTCACAAGAAACTCGCCGTAATTTCAATGTAATTTCTATCACCGTTCATCCCTTTTTCCCCTTTCGAAAAACTCCTATCAGAAAAGACTAGCGGTTTTCAACAAGATGGCAGAGCCATCCTCACGTGCAGACCTTGTGACGTGTTTTTCGCTGCTTCAGCAGCATTGGGTATAAAACGCGTCTCTAAGTTCTTGACTTTCTACTCGCGTCCCCCGTGCCCTGAACATCTCCCCCATGACTCATCCATCTCTTGTCTCTCCCCTTCCACACTTGCTCTTGCAACCCTTCTTCCCGTGCGTCCTTCTCCCCACGGCTTGGTTGTTTAGACAGAGTACTGGGGGACCGGGTGTGAAAGAAGGGCGGGTGATGTGGTACAACGGGACGCCTGGTATCGGGTATCGGGAAGCCTTTGATGCGACCAGAATGACGTGGGCCGGGTGTTTTGAAACCATTCCAGAAAGTCAATGGTACCAGCAAATCGTTGATGACGCACAAGTCAGGGGGCTAGTCGAGCCCTTTTAAAGGACAGGATATCTTCGCCTTTGCCTGCAGGGCGTTTCAGCCTGAGACGGTCGAGAAAGGGTAGGGATGGCACGTTGGTGTGAAGACCATTCGCAACATAGGGAACAGAAAAAGGCCAGCTGTGTGTGTATATGTGTGGGTGCACGCATACAGTGAAACTCAAAGTCTGAGAAGAGCGGGCAGCCGAGACGGGGAAAACGTACACGGTTAAGTTTGCATGCGACGCACGTCTCCATGGGTCCAGGAAGAGTAGTGCCGCGTTTGGCGCCAACCATCTTGCCTTGCCTCCCAGCCTTCGTAAATTGTCTCCCCTGGCCGTGAGTAGTCTCCTCTGGCAAGGTACGCGGTCACCTCAAGGTGCAGCCCCCTTTAGAACCCGGATGATAAGTCCCGTCCCAGCATTCCATTCGCGTGCCGTCATTCAGGGTGTCTGTTTCAGAGCGCCGATGTATTTTTATAGCGCTTGATGTCGGTCTGACGAAACGCGCATTGGATACTTGACCAGAACTCACGAGAAATTGCCATGTAACGATCGTTGAGTGTATTTTCATCAACGTAAAACGCCTCAATAGTTATGAAGATTGCGAAAACGCGCGCTGATATGATGAGAAAGCTCTGTTAGCTTGTTTATGTGTGTGAGTGTGAGGGAGGCAGGGAGAGAGAGAGAGAGAGAGAGAGAGAGAGAGAGAGAGAGAGAGAGAGAGAGAGAGAGAGAGAGAGAGAGAGAGAGAGAGAGAGAGAGAGAGGTGTGGGGGGGGGGGCGTAGGAGAGACGAAGGTACAGGCAGGCACTCAGTCAAGCAGGCTGACAGTCATAGGTATTAAAAGTCACACAGATTCGTATCAAGGATAGTTTGCCCGAGCTGAGCAAATCACGTATCTGCTCGTTTCCTCATCAAGGAACACTGGCCTCACAAGGATATGAATATAAAGTTATATCTACGCCAAGTGATGTAAAACCACTCGATCAATAAAAAAAGTAACAAAGCTTATTCGAGCTCAGTGCAGACCTGTTTGTGTTCATCTCTTTTCTTTATTTGATCAAAATGTACGAGGGATCTGAAAGATGCCATTCATTGAATTGACTTGACCTAGTGCCCCAGTTCTCTCACACAGACCTTTTGTGCTAACGACTCGAACTTTTCTCAGGGACAAGTTTGTTGTGTCGTGTAAGTCTCGCGATGTCATGACTCTTACTCATTGGTGGTTGGCTGAGACAAAATTTATTCGAGGTTTATAACTAAACGTGGTGGTTTCGGTGAGGCATTATCGCCTATTGACAACATTTACGATGGAATCAAATCCTCCTACTATGCGGTCGAAAGCAGCTCATTCCAACTCCAGCGGCTGCTTGCTTGAGATGTCCAGTCACCAGAAAATGCGATTGCGTT
>JAWQFJ010001991.1:105000-110000 GCA_034096865.1 Theodoxus fluviatilis
TGTCATTACCTAAAACTCATCTTATGGAAGGTTGTGATGAAAGGATTTCAAAACATACAAACCCTAAGCAGAATCTACGTCAGCATCAATAAGTTGATTTCCGGTGGTAAATGAATGTACAACACCACTCCCATAGCTTAGTGCGACGTCCTTATGGCATATAATGAAAAAAGGACCGTAATAAGTACGTACATGGGTCGCATTGCATAGACACGAGGTCTTGCCAGGCATACTTTTCCATCTACTTTAATCAGAAAAAGTCCGGGTGGAAGCCCTGCGAAAACTGTGCGTGAGTGCCTGTTTTTCTTTCTTGTTGAGCGCAATGCTGACATTTCTTCATGCTTTCATCATGTCGGCACATGTTGACACTGCCCTATTTCTCGCAAGATCTTGCAAGCAACGCGCCCATGGATAGCTGTGAGTACAATGCAAGAGCAATGGGAGCAGTTGTTTCGCTGGTGGCAGATGCGTTGGGTTTGTTGTTTTTTTACGTGTTGGCAGACGCAATGATTGCGTTACCACTTTCCCACGACTGCCAATTTTCACTCCACCACAAGAGTTGCGAATCCGAAAGTCCGATATTAGCCATACTTTTGGTTGACTCAAATGTGCGAAAATGAGCACTCCTGTCGATGTCGTAGCATCAGAATGTAAGTCAGGAGACTGGCAACCTGGATTGGTTGTACTGATACGAACTTGACTAGGTCAGGACGTGATGCTCGTGATGGTGGGCGGGAAGGAAGGAGCACTGAAGCACGGATGCGTTGTGGTCTTCTGAAAGGAAGAGCATAACGATACAGTGTACCAAGTCAGCCAAGTCTCTGTCGCTGCGCAAATTACTACCACTCACAGTACAGATTGCAGCTGAATGGAATGTCAAGCTGGTTTGTCTCAATTTCATGCAGCTACGTCTATGAGAGAGAGAGAGAGAGAGAGAGAGATAGATTGGATTGAATTGATGTGTTTTACGGCCTATCAGCCTTTGTAGGCTATGTAAAGCCAGTAAGCACGAACATCACTAGAACAGTTTAGAGTAAACGCAAATCAAGTCACGGTGTCCCTAGTTATTCGCCTCTTACGAATCGCGTAGGGAGACGCGGTGGGTCAATTCTTACCCCGAACCCACAGAGAAAGAGAGAGAGAGAGAGAGAGAGAGAGAGAGAGAGAGAGAGAGAGAGAGAGAGAGAGAGAGAGAGAGAGAGAGAGAAGTAAGTGAATGTCGAATTACAAACGTGAAACTTGATTGAATACGTCTTAATCGACGATGGCAAAGATAATTTGTATAGGGCATCGCTCAGGCACTCCACTGTCAGTCGTGGTTTCAGCAGTCTGTAGTCCGAGCTCCTGGTCTTTCTCGAAATGACAACGTTTGTTACAGCGTGTGATAGTATCGGTCGGCATTTTGGCTGTAAAGGTTTCAACGCAGTCGTATGATGTGGTGCACGAACGAAACCATTTGAAACACTTTAGCTTCACGGCCGTTTGTGCACCACGAACGAGATCATTCTATGGTGATACAACAATTGCCCTAGTCATGTTGCAATACAATTTTCGAGATGGGAGTTTCCGATGCCCGCAATGAAATTTCCACAGTCGCCGTGGTTGTGACAGAGAAAAGAGAACTCGTGCCATTTCAACTGAGGTGGATAGTTCCCAGCAGGTACGTTAAATCAAGCGAAGCTTTTCATCGGTGTCTGGCACATATCTTCGGAAGTGAATGGGATCAGCTGGTCTTCTTTTATGGCTCCATTAGCGGGATTTCATGCTTTCCAAATGTGACGTTTGTGCATGGATGACTGATTATGAAATATATTCGGCTGCTTGGTGGGCCTGCTCTGGCGGCCTTTTCCTTATATGTGTCACTCTAGGTGTACTGAAAGTACTCTTCTCGAAAGGTCGCTCTTGAGGAGACTGACAAGCTTAATAGCAATCCCAACGTGACACCCGTGACACGAACATAACTTGTGGAGGTGATATATCGCAAAATTCGCCCGCTATTCCTTCCACTTATTATGTCATTCGTGTAGCTTAAATGCCAGAAATGAAATGTAGACGTACGAAAGATATGAGAAAAGAATATGCTAGCGCGAGACGCTTTCTAGTTATGTAACTGCATAGCGAAATCTTCACCGTCAGCTGAGACGAAAACAGGCGGGTGACTGCTCCAGAGAACTCGTAACTATGGCGACGCTAGGCGACCTTGAGGCATGCGCAGACGAGCTGTGCAATAACTTTACTCGTGTCTGGCAACGCCGGGAACATTTATGCCGCGCTGGCCTGCCTTCAGCGTAAACAGGCGGAAGGCCCAGTCCTTCTGTCTCAGTCCGCCTTGACTTTTCCTCTTGTCTATGCNNNAAAGTGTACAAGCCTCGCGGTAAGTGCGCGATTTGCGGAAGTCAGGGGCCGGAAGTCGCTTCTTGCGCATGCGTAGTGTGCTACAACAAAGAGATTCAAAGCGCCATTATGGCGTCTTCTTCGAAACCGCCTGCGAAAAGGGCTCGGTATTCTTCGAAATACCAGTGTGAGTGGGAAACGGACAAAGAGTTTCAGGGGCAGATCAGCAAGCCGGATGCAGGCTCTGATTTTGTTTACTGCAAGTCATGCAAACGGTCGGTAAAGGTATCGGCGTCGGGGCGATTTGACATAGTTCGCCACTTCGCATCTTCAAAGCACAAAGAAGCTTTTATAAAAGCAAAACAGCCCATCCCTCTCGATGTTACATTCCGGAGGCAGGCTAACAACTTGGACCAAGGAAAGACCGTGTCTGAGTCAGAGATTCTCTTCTGCCAATTCCTTGCAAAACACAACCTGCCAGCGACAACCGCCGACCATTTCACCATTCTCATGAAAAAGATGTTCCCTGACTCGAAAGCGGCCCAATCCTTCTCCTGTAAGAGGACCAAGGCAACTCAAATCATCAAACGATGCCTGGCTACAGAATTGACAGCCCACCAGCCACAGAACACAAGTTCTTGCATGATGTTCGACAGTTCTACACAGCCTGTGTCCAGAAAATGTTGAACAAGTTCCCATTTGGAGATGAGATCCTGGAACATCTTCAGGTCCTGGACCCCAGCAAGAGAGAGCAGCTGCCATACACTGACATTGTGACACTGGCAATGAAATTTGCTGATGATGTTGACCAGGAAGACCTGAAAGAGGAGTGGGAAGACTTTCAACTCCTGGGTGAGGGTGAGCTGGTACTTTTAGATCAGAATGGAAAAGCCAAAAAAATGGATGTTGTCTGGAAGAAGATCCTCACAATGAAAACACCTTTTGGAGAAGTTAGGTTCCCTCTGCTTGGCAAAGTGTTGCCTTCTCTTCTGTGACTGCTCCACAGCAATGCTGACAGTGAGAGAGTGTTCTCAATGGTGAGAAAGATCCACAGAGATGCCAGAAGCAGTCTGGCTCCTGACACCCTGGCAGCTTTCTTGCAAGTGAAGATGAACTCTGATGAGTGTTGTCATGATTTCCGGGTGACTTCCACAATGCACAAGAGAGCAAAGGCTTGTACTGATGAGTACAACAAAGAACATCAGTGACTGTGAGGTACTGTAGCAGGATGTAAATAGAAAACTGAACATGTGAGTGAGGGGGAGCAGTGGATGTATATAGAGAACTGTCAGAACTGAACATGTGAGTGAGAAGGATCAGTGGATGTAAATAAAGAACTGTCAGAACTGAACTTGTGAGTGAGGGGGAGCAGGGCTGTGGATGTAAATAGAGAACTGAATATGTGAGTGAAAAGAAGCAGTGGATGTAAATAGAGAACTGAACACACATCTAATAAGTAAGCCTAATGTGGAGCAGTGGATGTAAACCAAATGACTTAATGAGTGATGTACAGTACTATTTGATATTAGCAGTATACATGTGCTTGTGTAATAAAGAAAACCCCCCACATATTTTGCCGTTTTCACTGGTTTTGTTTCATTGCCGCGCGAATCTCATGACAAAGTGATCAATCTCATGACAAATCATGCAAAATCTCATGACAAAACACTAAAAGTACTTGACACCTATGTGTTCCCAATCTGCTATCGTTTTCTTTAAAAAGTTCCGTATGCATAATTTTCATCTACATTCGAGGTTCTGCAACTTCATTAAACAAAATTTTAGTTATCATGAATAGTAAATGGTAACGACTTTACCGACATTTTATGTGTTTGTCTTTCACTCGTATTCAGTACTGTGCAGACGTTGCACATTATACTGTGAAATACACATATGCTGTTGAGGAAACCATGACAGTTGAGGTGAGAAATGTGTGGGATTTTTTTCATGTCTAAAGATACATGTACTATGTTATTCAAACGTCCTCAATATTCAACTTGCTGCTTGAATTAGATTTATGTTTTCCACCTGAACATTGGGCTAGTACCATCTCCGTAATTCTTACTGAACCATCAATTGTTATTTTAAACACCCATTTTTTGTCTGTAGATATTTAATGACTGCTCAGAGGCAGATCATTTCCTTGAAGGAAGTATAGGGGTATGCTTTCTCGAAAAAGGGTTAGCATGATTTTTTTCTTCAATGAAGCATGATTTATGTTCTCGGTGGACCTTTCCTTCTATGTTTCAACATGCTGCTGATGAACCGCTTTCCCCTCGTGCTGATCGTAATAAAATATGTGTGTGAATCGAAGAGGCCGCACGGCCCGCTACATTCTGTGAACCCGAGTCAGCAGCCGGCAGGCGAAGTCTCTAGTGAACTAGAATGAGCTCACTACGACTTTCAGTAGAGTGCCATGAAAAATAATCGGAATCTTTGCTGCACGCTCAATATATATATATTTTTTTAATCCATCACACAGCTTTTGTCCATCATAAACATTGGGATTGGAGCGCTCCCACTTCCCTGTGATGGGGAGTCGGAGGAGCGAGCGCGCCAAGAGGGGCAGGAGTGATTACGGCGTGCAATCACTTCCACAGCCATAACACTCTGTTTTACGAGGGGAGGGGGGCACGGAGACTGGCACGGACTCCCGCCTTCCTGAT
>JAWQFJ010001991.1:115000-127500 GCA_034096865.1 Theodoxus fluviatilis
TGTGGAAATAATCTTGCTGTGGCGCACCTCTCTTATTTTGCATTTGGAAACGTCCTGACAACTGCGAGAGTGAGGGGAACGTTCCTTCACGAGGAGGCTGAGGGAGGGAGGAAGGGAAGGGGGGAAGGAGGGAGATGTAGCGAGGAAAACACGGAATGGAGGCAGAGGCAACACACGGCGTATTCCAGGCATGCGGCGGAGGTTGGCCATTCTGATCAGAGACGGCGTCAAGGGGCAGCTACTCGGGTTGACAGGTCTACGTCCCCTCCGCTGAGCAAACGGTGCTGTGCCACGAGACCGCGTGTTTGCCTGCAGGGGAAGGTGCGCTCCTTGTCGTGGGAATCGCAAAAAGGCCAGTCCCAGTCAGGGATGCCGTCTGAATGGAGGATGAGAGGACGCGCTTTCCTCGCTCCCGCCATTGTTACAAACAGCCAGTAGTACATGAGTAGTGGCGTGTGTCCCCTCACAGAAAAGGCGGTTGCATCAAGAAGACAGGCGTGGTATGGTTTTATTAACACGGCAATTGCATTACGCAATTCAGTCAATCTAGTTTGGGGGGCAGGGGGTGGGTTGGGGGTGGGGTGAGGTGGTTTCTGTCAATTAGAGTGACGCTACACGTAACATTAGTATCATCCTGCTTTAGTATATACCGCATTTCAATATTAATTTATCGGAACTTATTCCAAAATGTTTGGGTATATATGAGAGATAATGCATTTTTCTTTTAAACTTAGCTGGTGTGCATTTTTAAAGGCGTTACCTCAGCTGATTTAAGTTCTGTAAGTCCTGCAAAGTTCCAATACTCTCGGGCACAGCTGTGAACATTAATTATGTGTGCAGCTTGTCTTTGTGCTGTGGATGTAACGGCGGGACCTGTCACTTGTTATCTTTTCTTAATATGAATAGACTTTCAAGATAAAAGATTTTGGAATGTTCCTCCTTTCTGCTGCACGTTCTATCGGTATCATGTAGGTCAGTAGCGCGTACAGTCACAGTGTTGTACTTGGGAAGATAAACCATGACGTCATCATAGCTCTGTGCATGTGTGCATATCTGCATGAGTCCTAACAATCGAACTCCACTTTTTAACAGTTTCCCAATATTGGTGGTGAAGCCTGCTGGTCGAACCATTGCGTTCTTTGGTCAATATTATCCTGGCATGCCGCGAAGAGATGGTCTAAAACAGAGCACCTCTGCGCTGCACGTCGCGTCTTCCTGCGTGCGCCGAGGATGTCCACAGCCCCGGAGGAAATGCGTTTCAGGGATTGTGTTTGCGAGAGATCTGTGCCCTTTGTTTGCGTACGGATATTCGATGCTCCTACTCCAAGGCTTTAGAACCTCGGTATGTCTAGGTTAAGGACTTCAAGGTCCCCCCTGTGCCCAGCAGGCTTCTTTTGCGGTGCGCCCGCACTGGTGTACGTCCAGTCCTGATTGCACAGGCATGGGTCTTCTGTACAGATGGCATCGGCGTCCACCTCGACTGAGGGCGCCTCCACATTGGTGTCTGTGATAGACAGTTCTGAGGCGAAGTTGGACTGATTGTGGAATTACATGTGTATGCCACGTAATATTCTGTCAGAGTGTCCCCCCCCCCTCTCTCTCTCTCTCTCTCTCTCTCTCTCTCTCTCTCTCTCTCTCTCTCTCTGTCGTTTATTCTCTCTCATTCATTCTCTCTTTTTCATTCCCCCCCCCCTGTGTGTGTGTGCGCGCGCGCGCGTGCATGCATGATTGTGCGCCTTGGACCATTCGGTAGTATGCCTGTATCTAAAAGTGTTACCTCTGCCTCATGGAATGGGACCTACGAGCATGTGTACATAATTATGTATGACGTGGTTCAAAGCCTTCCCAGCCTGGACCGTGAGAATTCACGTCACTGGGACTTATATATCGGCAGTCGCCATTGACGTTAGACAGCGTGACGTCATCATGCCACCCGCTGACTCTCCATTCTACAGGCGCGACTGTCACATATTACACGATGGTCGTTCTGCACTTGAGGCGGGCACAACATTCGAATGCTTCCAGAACCGGTTTGCCCCAGTACCTACAACGCATCCACTTTAATGCTACAGCGATGTGAAAGTTTGATAAAGCAGAATCAAAAAGCTGTCGTTGCTTAGTGAAGTTGCTTGTCGTGATTTTCTTTTCAAATGACCTCAAATTCGTGTTTAGGAACAATGCCATACAATCTTGGCACTGAAATAAGATCAAAATTACGACTACTTGCCAATGACGATAGTTTCCTTGTCGTTTGCGAAGACTGGGAAAACCACAGAAATGTGGAACAGGCATTGGATGCAAACATACTTGACACTGCTATAAAAATGTGTGTGTCCTCATCAAAGTACTGGAGATTCCATCGCATGATTCGCAGCAACCAAGAAATATGATAGTCGTGTTTTCTGTTTATATTTTTCAAATAAAGCACAATCTTTTTATCTCGTTTACATGAGAAACCTCTACAAAGAACCTCACCCAACGATTGAATCAAAAGTGATTATTGGAAGGTATGGTTATGCGCAACTTAAATTCTCAAACAGATATGTGACGTTATTCACACACACACACACACACACACACACACACACACACACACACACACACACACACACACACACACACACACACACACACACACACAAACACACACACACACACAAGGTACACCATATGCACACATTATGAATCCGTCGTCAGTGAGATCCTCGATAAGCACGTGATTCAAGATTCACCAAGACACCATTACTGCTCAGTCAACTGAGCCGTGTCAGGTACGAAAGGAGAGAGCATTCTCATGGTGACATCATAGGCAAGATCGCAGTTGACTCCGTTCAAAGACAGGCCGCGAGCAGTTTGCCCAGACTTCCGTCGCACGAGTGCTTGGACGTCGCTAATTGGCCATCACCGGGAAGGCCACTCTCGGCCTCACACCGCAGAATCAAAGCAGCTGGCTTTGTGTGCTTCGCGTGCGTTTGCCTGTCTCTCAAAAATTGTGGTTTGACATATATTTCAAATGAACAGTAGCACTTAACCTGAAATAGTTTTCAACACCTACTCCTAGGGGCAGAGAATTTCGGGGTGCAGACTGTAAAAGCTTGAAGCGAGGAGAGGGGTGAAGAGTGGGGGTGAAAAGGGGGTTATAAAGGTAAAGGAGGTAGAAGGGGAGGGGGAGGGGAGGGGGGCATAGTTGGGGATGAAAGCTATCTGCCTGGGCGGGCGCTCATCCCGGCTGGCAAAGGCAAACATGGCGGTGGCGGTGCCGGGAGGCCCAGGGGGAGGGAACTCTCCCCGTGCCAGCCTGCGACGACCTCCGTCTGTCTCCCAGGCCGCTCCCCTCCTCCACGGAGGCCGCACCTCCTTCACAGAGGGGTGTCCCCCTCCTCTTCCCCCATTCCTCTAATCCACCCCCACCACTACCTCCACCCTACCCCTTGTCGCCCCTCACCAAAAACCTCTACCCGCTCGAGCCTGTGTTCAGAGCAGGCAGGAGGAATGCGCAAGTCGTGGAGTGACTGACTAGCCGTCCTCCATGGCGTATCTGCATGCCACCTGTTGAGGAGAGCTCTCTGGCAGGCCCAAGGAGGGCGTGGCCGCTGGCAAAGTCGAGTTCACTCTCTGACCCGATGGCCTGGACGGCCTTGTTGATGGCGACTACTGGGCTTTAGGTCACATCCTGCCTTGGCCCCCTATCCATCTCCGCTGCCCTGGTCATCGCTGGTTGACCTTTGCTTGCTGTACCCAGACCACGCGCTCACCTCTGAGCGCCGGCTCGCACCCTCCTCAATCCGCTGTCCCTTCCTGGTGTGGCCACCCATACGAAACAAAGCCTCTCAGATGTCGGCGTAGAGCCCCCTCTATCAAAGCTTTCTTCGGGTTCCTGGCACACCCATCGGCCTCCAGTGTGCTCTCCCTAGATGAATGTTAAACATGCACTGTTTGTCTGCCTCTGTCTGTCTTTGTCTTTGTCTTTGTCTGTCTGTGTGTCTGTGTGTCTGTGTGTCTGTCTGTCTGTCTGTCTGTCTGTCTGTCTGTCTGTCTGTCTGTCTGTCTCTCTCTCTCTCTCTCTCTCTCTCTCTCTCTCTCTCTCACGGACGCATACACACACTCACACATATTCTTTTTGCATTCTCTTCTCTTTAACTCTCTCTCTCTCTCTCTCTCTCTCTCTCTCTCTCTCTCTCTCTCACGGACGCATACACACACACTCACACACACATTCTTTTTGCATTCTGCCACCGATTAACAGGAAATCGCAGCAATTATAACATTTGAAGTTATATGTGTAGGATTTTCGCAGATTAGTTTCTACTAATTTACTCTGGATGCTGCCGTGATTCTTTCCTCTCTCAAAAAATAGAAAAAATATGAGTATACACTGTATATGTTTCATTTTAGGAGAATGTTTTTGTATTTTGATTTTGTGATCTAAAGTCTTAACACTCCGGCATATTTGTAGTCAGAGAAGACTTCCATTGACTGCACCCTAGAGCGGTTTCTCCCATCTCGTCGGCTTTGTATTCTGATGACGATGCGTGGTCCGAGCATGCAGTATTTGATGTGACGAGAAATCCGTCACGACAACTGATAAGGCATACGTGAAAACACTTCAAGGGGGAAGAATCCCTTGCTGGCATTCATTGCTAACTTTCTGTTTGGAGAGTTCGCAAGGGGGGGGGGGGGGGGGGGGGGGGGCAACTTGGCCTAGAGTTACCTCCCCTCTCTCTGCCCTGATGTGAGGCTTTCGGCCGAGGTTTTGTTTGCGTGAACGTGCCTCCCGCCCGCGTCGTCGTCGTCGTCGTCGCGCCGCCTCCCACTTCAGTCCGCCTGGCTGCCTGCCTCTCTGTAACCTCCATACCCCCTCCCCCTGGGGCAGTTGGCTCTCTCCTCCTCTCCCCCAAGGCATCAGCGACTCCCTGCGTGCTTGACAGAACGTCAGGAATACGCATCTCTTCCCAAACCTCTTCCACTCTCCCTTCCCCGCGTGTCGAACGAGCCCAGTCCCCTTACCCCCAGCCCCCAACCCCGTCCCTTACGTCCCAGCCAGGTGGGGGAGCGAGGGAGAGCGACAGTGGACGGAAGTGGGCCTTGTCTCCAGGCCGCTACCTGTCCAGAGCGAGCAGGGTCTCGGGTCGCCCGTGACGTGCTCTGACGTAGAGGCTGGTTGCGTCTCTCGCCCCGCGGGATTCCAGGACGCTGGGGCCCCCACGTGCCGTACGGATTTTCTCGCCGTCTGTGTCTTTCCTCCATCGCTCATCACCGCCCACTCCACCCCAGTGGTGTGATGGACCCGATGTAAACAAAGCACAGCGTCTACACTTGCTTACAGTGGCTGGATTGCGTTGCGGCCGAGGTGTGCTTTGTGATACTGCTGTGACCTCTGACAGCCTTGGGGAGGTAAGGTGCGTTTCACCCCGTGCGTACTCTGTGACTCCTGTGTTGTGATCGTGACGGTTCTCTTCTTGGGTGTTTTTCCGTATGTGTGACAGAGGCATCGAAGAAAACCTTCTGCAGTTTCGTCTGTTTTGAATTTGAGATATATTAGAATTAAGTGACAGGAAATGTAAACATCATTTCTGTTCTGCTTTCGACGGAATCTTTTAATAGTGGATATTCTAAATGGATTCTTTATGTTGGCTATATACTTTTTATTTTAGATTTTGCTTTTGTTGGCGATATACCATGCAACGTTTTTTTGTGTTTATTTGAAGACGCAATTCTGTGAAGAGACATTGAATGATCCTTTGCTTTAATATCGAACTGTTTGTAATCTGTCTTGAACGAAACAAAAAGCTATATTGAACGGCAAGAATATTCCCACAGTATAATTCAACATCTGAATGACTACTTTCTCAAGAAAATGTCCTACTCTTTAGCGGGAACGAAAAGGGTCGTGCATCATTTCTGATTTTTCTTGTTTCTGGAAATGCTGAAACCGACGACACGTCAAATATATCTGCTCTGGACGTGCATCGCCATCTAATCCTGTGCACAGTACATTGTGTACCCGAAGTGAGGATTTCACGGCGTGTGGAATCTAAACAGCCTGCAACCTGTAGCCCTGCTGCTACAAGACAAAATCTCTTTCCCGCTTGATCAAACCCTCGGGGTGCTCCCCATCAGAGTTACTGATACATTCATTGCGGAGCCAGTGCATACAGTGAGAGTGCCCGTCACTTGCACAGCGATTGAGTCCGACCGCTACAAGGAAGGACTTGTGGCTGTCACAGTAACCAGGCCTGTCCCAGCTCAGCAGCGGCAGGGCCTCTGCCTGGTCCCGGTGCACGGTGCACACTGCAGGGCTGGGGCCGAGTCCCAGTCGAGCTGCCCCGAGCCTGGCAACCCCACGTTTGCGGATGCTCTGAGCGCCTGCCCAGATCCATGGTGACCCCCGAGCTATGATCAGGTAGGGCCAATGTTTGCCCAGGGCTGCAAGGTTGTCCTGCCCTTTTCGGCCCTGGGCGCATTCTGAGCTCGAAAAAATCTTCCAGAACTCCGAGCGTCCGACTTGGCTTCTGTATGGACACGTTCCTTGTCAAGCAAAGCTCAACCCCTAGAAGGGTAGAGTCTGTGTTGGTGGAATATACTGAAATGTGAAGAAAGTTCCACTCTAGTTGTGTGGATGTGTCAAACGTTTTTGATTGAACACAAAATAGATGACTCGGGATAATTTGAGTGCGTGAAAAGAAAAGGTTGCATATCCACATGTATATATATGTAGGAGATTTGAAAGGTAACGGCTGTAAACTTTAGACTGAGAGGTGTTTGTTAAATATGTTTTAAATGGTACAAGGCTTTATATGACAAACTATGAACACAAAACAATCTTGTGAAGTAAAGATCACCTATGGGCATATAAAACAACTGCTACAGCAGAAATAGAATGCAGGAAAGACAAAACTGATACAACAAAATGCAGAATCTATTCAAATATTCGAGTCTCAAAGTACAAAAAACATGTCTTTATGACGAAGAGATTCAGTTAAGTATATGCTTATTGATACATATTTTTGTTTTCCCTGTCACGTCTCCAAATGGAACAGCACATATTGATGTTGATGCTGATTTAACTCCCAATGTTGAGGTGCGCGGCGCACCTTGCTGCCAGGGTGACTCGCCACCTCGCCGCTGGGAGATTTGTTTTGCTCTGTGTGCTGTGCAGCTGCTCTCCTCAAGAGAGGACTGCGAAGCTAGCCCTTCTTCCCTCCCCTGTCCGACCGTCCGTCCGTCCGTGCGTCCGTGCGTGCGTGTCTGCGTGAGTGTGCGTGTGCGTACGTGCGTGCGAGAATATGTGTGTGTGTCTGCCTCTGCGTATCTGCTATTCTCTCTCTCTCTCTCTCTCTCTCTCTCTCTCTCTCTCTGCCTGTCTCTCTCTCTCTCTCTCTCTGTCTCTCTGTGTCTCTCTGTCTCTCTGTCTCTCTCTCTCTGTCTCTCTCTCTCTGTCTCTCTCTCTCTCTCTCTCTCTTTCTCTCTCTGTCTTTCTCCCTCTTCCCCCCCCCTCTCTCTCTCTGTCTCTCTTTCTCTCTGTGTCTCTCTCCCCCTCTCTCTGCCTCTCTCTGCCTCTCTCTCTCTCTCTCTCTCTCTCTCTCTGCCTCTCTCTGCCTCTCTCTCTCTCTCTCTGTGTCTTTCTCCCTCTCCCCCCCCCCCCCTCTCTCTCTCTCTCTCTCTCTCTCATGATAAGAATTAAAAATTAATATTTTAACCTATAAATCACGTGATAGCGTTACTGTCTCCGCCGATTTTATGAATGAAGCAGTACAAAAAGCATGTATGAATATTTTACCTTGTCGAAGTAGGTAAATCATTGATTACATTCATCCTTGCAATCATGTATTAATTCATTCCTTCGTGGCAAATGTGTATTCCTAATTTCAACATCGTATCCTTTCACTCGACATGATAAGTACGTAATTGTTCGTAGAGCATCACATTTCGTACCATCCTTACGTTTATCATATACGAGGAAACAGAATGTAAGTAACTCTCAGCAAACGTGACTGCGGGTGTGCGTATAGACACAGCCGACTCGGTCGTACAAGTGTGGAGTCACGTATGTCATGTCACTCCATCTGGACCAACATTCTGATCAACAAACGCCTTGTCACAACAATGAGCATTTGCACGCACGAGTACATAGGAGTTTCGAGAATACTCAATGAGCTAACAACATAGATGCGTGTGCCTACTGGCCACGAACGCCAACACACTGCCTGCAGAAGAAGATACAATTTCTGAGGGCACATTCCCTCATTCGTAACTGTAGGCAAGAGCACGGATGTCGGCGTGTCTGTGCGTTCGTCTGCACGCATTTCACGCTCTCGTTCCGATGCACAGTTGTTGAATGACGCCTTCTTTTGTTGTTGAATTACATTTGCCTGGTCTTGACCTGAAGGGAGAGTCAGACCAAGACTGCAGGTGAAACAGAGATATATTGGACAGTGTCAGATGCAGTCCGTTACGCATTTTTCGACGTATGATTTTCCCCTGGGAAGTTTGCTTATGAAATTTATATGCATGAAATAAGCTGTCCCTGACGAATGTGTACACTGCAGCTAATGTGATACGTATGTAATAGGGTGGTGGAGCTTATCCCTATGGAGGTATGGGGCTAAGTCCTGACAGACAGAGTTCTGTCAATTGTAGCGTGGCTTGGCGCAGGCTGGAGCTATAGAGAGGCTCAGCTCCTCTCTACTCCATTAGCAGGACAAATTCAGTTCCTACCCTCCATGTTTTATTCAGCCCGCAAAGCTTGAGAGGGATGAGGGCAAAGGTGAGGTCCCTAACAGAAAACCATCACCCCCAACATTCCTGGAGTGGACAGCTAACAGCAACAAAAGTGGAGAAAGAAGGACAGCAGAGTCAGCTTAGGGAGAGGCGGGAACTCCAGCTCCTGACAGACAGCTTGCAGAGAGAGAGAGAGAGAGAGAGAGAGAGAGAGAGAGAGAGAGATTGTACATCCTACACGTAGTAGCGCAGATAGACGATCGCGATTTAAGAATTTTGTTTCATACGCGTTACAAACTTTGCATTGAGGACTACTTAATGTCTATAATAACTATTGTGAAAGTATTGGTGCGTTCGTCCGCAGCCTGATTGCAAGCTTCCCCGGGAGTTGAGATTGTGTTGGAACGAGGCCGAGAGTAGCCCGATGACCAGGGGGAAAGTTGCGGTCTGAGCACCCCTCAGTGGACGATAGGTGGCAACGTGAAAGCTATATCCCATGTCCTTCCTTTACCTTTATAAAACTGCGTTTTGATCTTTATTGTTAATCTCATTCGAAAAATATTCGCTCCTTTGGGTTGTGGGTAAGAAACCCACTGTCTCCCTACGCGATTCGTAAGAGGCAAATATTGAGGGAAATCGACATCTGAGTTGCTATTACTCTATGAGTCTAACAAGCTCAACTGATTTTTTAAATCAATGGCCTTACATGCCTACAAAGGCTGATAGGCCGTAAAACTATATTCACCACCACCACCACCATCATCACCATCATCATCACTATCATAATCATCACCATCTTCATCATCATCATCATCATCATCATCATCATCATCATCATCATCATCATCATCATCATCATCATCATCATCATCATCATCATCATCATCATCATCATCATCATCATCATCATCATCATCATCATCATCATCATCATCATCATCATCATCATCATCATCACCATCATCATCATCATCATCATCCGAAGGTATCGATATAGTGTTTCGTCCCTTTATCTCAGTACGGCCGCCACTCGTGGCTTCGCTTTTCACTGACGAGTGACGGGCAACGAAGCGCCTGTTGCTGTCAGCGCGGCATATTTTGATTATATTGAAAGAATACGTTTTGTTAACTAGTAAAAGTTAATACATGTAGCATGAATTTGCTCATGTGATCTGCTTTTACCCCATGTGGCTTTGTCCATTGAAGTGGTTTTGGAGGCCTCGTCTTTTCCTCAGCAAGCGTGAATGACTCCGTGACAAGCATTCGCTTTGTCTTCACCATCAGTGCGAGCTAAATTTTCATTCACGTAGTTGTCATCCCTGAGGGAACTTTTAAGATTTACGTGATCCCAACTGCGTTTGCTGTTGTTGTACGATGGATAGAAAGAGGGTGCTGCACCGCTGTTGTTGTACGATGGAGAGAAAGAGGGTGCTGCATCGCTGTTGTTGTACGATGGAGAGAAAGAGGGTGCTGCATCGCTGTTGTTGTACGATGGAGAGAAAGAGGGTGCTGCACCGCTGTTGTTGTACGATGGAGAGAAAGAGGGTGCTGCATCGCTGTTGTTGTACGATGGAGAGAAAGAGGGTGCTGCACCGCTGTTGTTGTACGATGGATAGAAAGAGGGTGCTGCACCGCTGTTGTTGTACGATGGAGAGAAAGAGGGTGCTGCATCGCTGTTGTTGTACGATGGAGAGAAAGAGGGTGCTGCACCGCTGTTGTTGTACGATGGAGAGAAAGAGGGTGCTGCACCGCTGTTGTTGTACGATGGATAGAAAGAGGGTGCTGCACCGCTGTTGTTGTACGATGGAGAGAAAGAGGGTGCTGCATCGCTGTTGTTGTACGATGGATAGAAAGAGGGTGCTGCATCGCTGTTGTTGTACGATGGATAGAAAGAGGGTGCTGCACCGCTGTTGTTGTACGATGGAGAGAAAGAGGGTGCTGCACCGCTGTTGTTGTACGATGGAGAGAAAGAGGGTGCTGCACCGCTGTTGTTGTACGATGGATAGAAAGAGGGTGCTGCACCGCTGTTGTTGTACGATGGAGAGAAAGAGGGTGCTGCACCGCTGTTGTTGTACGATGGATAGAAAGAGGGTGCTGCATCGCTGTTGTTGTACGATGGATAGAAAGAGGGTGCTGCACCGCTGTTGTTGTACGATGGAGAGAAAGAGGGTGCTGCACCGCTGTTGTTGTACGATGGATAGAAAGAGGGTGCTGCACCGCTGTTGTTGTACGATGGATAGAAAGAGGGTGCTGCATCGCTGTTGTTGTACGATGGATAGAAAGAGGGTGCTGCACCGCTGTTGTTGTACGATGGATAGAAAGAGGGTGCTGCACCGCTGTTGTTGTACGATGGAGAGAAAGAGGGTGCTGCATCGCTGTTGTTGTACGATGGATAGAAAGAGGGTGCTGCACCGCTGTTGTTGTACGATGGAGAGAAAGAGGGTGCTGCACCGCTGTTGTTGTACGATGGATAGAAAGAGGGTGCTGCACCGCTGTTGTTGTACGATGGATAGAAAGAGGGTGCTGCATCGCTGTTGTTGTACGATGGATAGAAAGAGGGTGCTGCACCGCTGTTGTTGTACGATGGATAGAAAGAGGGTGCTGCATCGCTGTTGTTGTACGATGGATAGAAAGAGGGTGCTGCACCGCTGTTGTTGTACGATGGAGAGAAAGAGGGTGCTGCATCGCTGTTGTTGTACGATGGATAGAAAGAGGGTGCTGCACCGCTGTTGTTTGTACGATGGATAGAAAGAGGGTGCTGCATCGCTGTTGTTGTACGATGGATAGAAAGAGGGTGCTGCACCGCTGTTGT
Organism: Theodoxus fluviatilis; assembly: GCA_034096865.1. Classification (NCBI taxonomy): domain Eukaryota; kingdom Metazoa; phylum Mollusca; class Gastropoda; order Cycloneritida; family Neritidae; genus Theodoxus; species Theodoxus fluviatilis. The sequence goes on from JAWQFJ010001991.1 coordinate 126,534, forward strand.
TGTACGATGGATAGAAAGAGGGTGCTGCATCGCTGTTGTTGTACGATGGATAGAAAGAGGGTGCTGCACCGCTGTTGTTGTACGATGGATAGAAAGAGGGTGCTGCATCGCTGTTGTTGTACGATGGATAGAAAGAGGGTGCTGCACCGCTGTTGTTGTACGATGGATAGAAAGAGGGTGCTGCACCGCTGTTGTTGTACGATGGAGAGAAAGAGGGTGCTGCACCGCTGTTTGCTGTTGTTGTACGATGGATAGAAAGAGGGTGCTGCACCGCTGTTGTTGTACGATGGATAGAAAGAGGGTGCTGCATCGCTGTTGTTGTACGATGGATAGAAAGAGGGTGCTGCATCGCTGTTGTTGTACGATGGATAGAAAGAGGGTGCTGCACCGCTGTTGTTGTACGATGGATAGAAAGAGGGTGCTGCACCGCTGTTGTTGTACGATGGAGAGAAAGAGGGTGCTGCACCGCTGTTGTTGTACGATGGATAGAAAGAGGGTGCTGCACCGCTGTTTGCTGTTGTTGTACGATGGAGAGAAAGAGGGTGCTGCACCGCTGTTGCTGTACGATGGATAGAAAGAGGGTGCTGCACCGCTGTTGTTGTACGATGGATAGAAAGAGGGTGCTGCACCGCTGTTGTTGTACGATGGATAGAAAGAGGGTGCTGCATCGCTGTTGTTGTACGATGGATAGAAAGAGGGTGCTGCACCGCTGTTGTTGTACGATGGAGAGAAAGAGGGTGCTGCACCGCTGTTGTTGTACGATGGATAGAAAGAGGGTGCTGCACCGCTGTTGTTGTACGATGGATAGAAAGAGGGTGCTGCACCGCTGTTGTTGTACGATGGAGAGAAAGAGGGTGCTGCATCGCTGTTGTTGTACGATGGATAGAAAGAGGGTGCTGCACCGCTGTTGTTGTACGATGGAGAGAAAGAGGATGCTGCATCGCTGTTGTACGATGGATAGAAAGAG
>JAWQFJ010001991.1:132500-152500 GCA_034096865.1 Theodoxus fluviatilis
CCATTGGAAGTGGAGATTTGGGAATGGATGGATGGGAGAAAGGGAGGGAGGGAGGGAGGAAGAAAAAGAGAGAAAGAGAGAGAGAGAGAGAGAGAGAGAGAGAGAGAGAGAGAGAGATAGAGAGAGAGAGAAAGAGGAAGAGGAGATACACTTACGCACGCCCTTGCATATGCATGCGCACTAGAACGCACGCACGCACATGAACGCACACACCCATTCACACACACACACACTCTCTCTCTCTCTCTCTCTCTCTCTCTCTCTCTCACACACACACACACACACACACACACACACACACACTCACACGCACACTCACACGCACACACACTCTCACACTCACACACACACACATACGCGCGCGCGCACACACACACACACACACACACACACACACACACACACACAAACGGCGGTAGTAAAACAGGATGACCACAAAGAGCAACACTGGAGACGACAGAGACCAAAAGAGACTTGTACTAGGAAGGCAAGACGGGAGGTTGGGATTGGAGGGTGGGGTGGAGACGGGTGGGGATGCTTGGGGGGGGGGGGGGGGTCAGGGTGATGACAGGAGCGGGGTGACTCACGCGAGGAAGCCCTATCCCTCAGCAGTCACCTGGGGCTCTGTATCAACAAGACGTAGGAATTCGGCATCTACCAGTGGACTGACCTGCTGGAAACGTTCTCCTTGTCGTCCCCCAAAGTAGTCTGGCTTCCTGTAGAAGCTTTGGCGCTGCTGGTGTTCCCTAATAGCTCGATCGAGAGCCTGAACCCTGAACTGCTTTTACAAACTCTCACACCATTGGGGAAAGATAGAGATGGGTTCCACAAAAGAAAAGAGGACATTTTACATTGATTTCATTCTCAGTTATACCTCCTCGCCCTTGTTTTTATGCCGAATTTCCCCCGGGTGTTTCGAGGAGTTTGTTGGACTAGGCTGCATGCTGATCACGACATTCTTTCGACCATTAATGAGCCATTCGTCTCTGGCGGTCTGTTGTTTCTGTCGTCAAGCCTTGTGAAGACAGAAAAAGACCCTGCAATGGACACAAACCCGAGCTCTTCAGCTGCCCGTGCTTGGCGGGAAGGAACAACAGTCTGTATAGTAAGCACTTATCATAATCGCCTCTTTAATGTCTTCTTGGCTGCGTCCATTGACATTCTTTGGGCCCAGGCCGGTTTATTTGAAGTCGCTGCAAAGAGGAATATTGAGCAAGCAGTCAGGTGGAAAGAAGATTGGGAAGGTTTTCTTTGTGGCATCCTGGTGGCTGACAGCAGCTGGAAGATGGGGGATTTCTACTTGCTCCTGGCCTCCCCCTGAGGCGCTGGGGTGGCGAGAGTCGAGTGGGGAGGCTGCTTGTGATTCACTGCAGTTTGACTTCCCCAACCAAACCTGTTGGATATGCTCTGGACCCATCGACTTCACTGGATGTCCAGGTGAGGTTCGTTTCTCGCCCCCATGTACCCTGAAAGAGTGACATTCCGGGTGAGGTTTTATGCTTTTGTTTCTTTGCCCCTATGAGAAGGAACAGCTTGAAACTACTGAAGCGCAATACTTCTTCCAGATGTTTCTGCATTGCAACAAGTCACAGAACACCGAATGGCAACAGCATTCTGCTTTATGAGATATTATGAATGGGAACAAGTCATTCCTCGACTGATTTTTCTTGATCATTGTAAACAGGAGGTGAGACAGTGTGTTTATCTTAGATTGGGACGGCGAATGAAAATATGAGCAATACCAGAATAAGTCTGGTGTCCGGCAACCGAAAACTTATGGCTGGGCCTCCATGTTCGTCCAAACGGCAGCTGCCGCCCAGTTTCCTTTTTCACCTGAATTTCGTGACTACAGTGCTTTTGGAGCAGGTTAAAGTCCAACGAATTTTTTTTTAAGGTGAGCTGTTTTCTTTTTCCGCGTCAATGCTTTTCAGTTTCCGATGCATGGATACACCTGCATTAGCATAAAACATCAATCTAGATATCTGCTTCTGCCACCTGCGCTGTGCACATTATGAGGCGGCGTGAAGCCAGGCCAAGTCACGGGTCGTGATTGGAATTTTATATGTTCTTCGGAACCGCGGGGGTCGTTGAGGAAATGTGTTTTGGTTCGTAGGGGGGAAGAAGGTCACTTTTTTCAACAACAACAACAAAGGAATTCATTAGAATTCGTCGGAGCCTGAAAATTGGAAGGGAAATGTTGACTCGCAGTAAATATCATCCAACTTGAAAGTCTTGTACGCAGTGATTCCTCAGCATCGCGGTGTCCTCGAGTACACCGTGTACCTTTTCATGTTTTAAAAGGGAACTACGAGGCTTTGAGTATAAACAGACTTACGACCGTGACTGCACTGTGTTGCGCTATTAAACTACTCAAGAGTCGTACGATGGCCGAATGCTGTCAGTACTGGCGAAGGGCAGTTTCTTTTCTCACAGTGCTGACAGCCTTCGAGAACGTGTCGTGCAATTCATCTTTCAGCAGCAGACACGTACTATGTCGTCCTTCTCTTCGTCACAACTGTGGAACACAGAGCACTGAGATAGAGAAATATGAAAGGCCACTGTATTTAACAGAGGACTACGTGTATAAGTAATCCATCTGAAGTTAGAAGGAGAATAGGCGGGATCGTATTCAAATGCCACTGTCATGCGCACAATCCAGCGTGGCATAGAGAAAACAAGTAAATACGAATGAGACCAAGAAGAAAAGGAATATAGCAGCACCTATGCATTGAAGGTGACGGAGAAAATGAAGAAGTAGTAAGAGAGAGTTGGCGAAGCATTCTGAACACAGAGATATAGTATCTCTGACACAGGTTTGTCTCGTGACTTCGGCTCCACATTCCAATGATTTTACCAATCAAAATTCAACATGATCAGAAGACCATTGAGAGTAAAAAGAGGCGATTCTATTTCACTCCAATTATTTATCCCGATAAATAAACACACATTTGGTGTTCTAATAAAACTAATCTATGAGATTTTCAGGAAATCATTTGAGAACTACTTTTAGCGCGAACGTGTCTATAAGGTTGCAAACTGCCTTGAGCACGTGCGATTGTGTATATAGTAATACACGCAATCTTTGGACCTACTATAAACGCAGCGAAAAGGATTCCTATGGGTCCGGGCTGGTTTCGTGAATCTATGGTTATACTCTCGCAAGTAAATGCTTTCTGGCCGGAACCTGTGGTCTAACTGCCTTCACACTGTTTGACGAGCTCCACACTTCGATCATTCGTGTATCGACTGATGGAGTCAGTAAGTGATTTAACCTACATTCCGTCTGTGTTAAACGTTAATTGAATGGAAGTTTCTTCTGTAGGAATCCGTCCGATTCCGAAGTTCGATATTATCGGATAGCTCAGAAGCAGTTTTTCTTAGTTTAATCCTTCTAAGCATACATTAAATTAATGATTCCTCATCAGCAAAAGCACTCAGTGGGATTCTGAGTGTATCGGACCAAAAGATTATGCAGACGGGGTTGGTTGCCTTACTCGCTCAATGAAGTATAAATATTGCTGTTGTATTCAAAGTCCTTATAATTAGTAGAGTTCACTATATTACACTCTTGTGATTCGAATTTTACCGCATACAAGTTTTACATTCATGGGAAATCGATGTTTAGAAAATGAATTGACGAAAAGATGGCTGCCAGTATCGAGTGTATCACAACAAGCGGAGGAATACACTCACGATGTGATATGCCATGGACCTTATTCACGCGACCCGCCATTTTGGTTTTAAAACGAGGCAGATAACGCGAACATGTCGACATGGCTGACACGTTGAAGACAACAGAGGGGTTAGCGCAGCTTCAACGACAAAATCCTTTCTGCAGTGGAGGTGACTGGCATTGTTAGATCAAAAAATATTCAAAAATAGTCACAATAGACTATCGTAACGTATAATTTCTGCACAAAACCCGCAGAAGATAAGTAAACAAACCACACCGTACATACCTAGCAGACGAACACGATCGAACCATAGCCACTACCCCAGCAGACGATCGAGCTAGTGTGATATAATGTTTCCTGTAAAGCTCGAATGCGTGGCAGCAGATAACTGTTTAGTTCTGGCTTGAATTGACAATTTTGTTTCCCTGGTCAGGCGAGGACAGAAAATTCACGATCATCCAGTCGATGAGTGCACGATCAACTTAATTGCCGCATTTGGCGTAATGTAACAAATAAGATGATGACAAGAAAATGGCATTACAGCACAAAACAAAGTTTCATGACAACCAAAATCACCGATTACATTGATAACTGACCATTTTTACACTTACAACTATGTGCTCAAACCGTACAAAGCAAACAAAACACACTGCGGGGAGTGTCCCGGACAGGCATCAACACTTAAGTGCACGAGTGATCATTTCGCTTTGCTCTCATTTGTTTCATCTGCTCCGACATGGTAAGCTGGCTATGCCAAGAAACCAACATCTAAATCAGAGTTAGTTGACAAAGTGACAAAGTTACGCATCACAAAACAAAATTTAAATGTATAGACCAAAGCTGATCAGCTTCGCCCGTGATCACACGCTGACCTCATGACAATTAAGCTGGCCAATGAGAGGCAAGGAACGAAACGGCCGTCTCTTTCCGTGGTTTTCATTGGTTCGAACACTAGAGTTCTAAGCGAAATAACTTTTGTCACTGTGTACCAACCTTTGATGGCATCGTAGTCGATAAACACTTCAATCCACTTCTCATAGCCTTTGTCACTTTGTCTTCTTGCTATTTTTCTGCCTTCCTTCGTAACTCAACCATAATAAATAACAATGGAGAATGCACAACTGAGACTGCCAAGGAGAATCTTCTGCAAACACATGTTGTGATGCGTAATATCATTGAAAATTCAAGCTCTAAACCTAATATCAGTTAGCACGCAAAAAAATTCACATCTAAGTAAACCAGATAGCCTAGTAATGCTGCCACTCATTCGAGCTTTACATGAAACATTATATCACACTAGCTCGATTGTCTGCTGGCGTTCGATCGTGTTCGTCTGCTAGGGACGTACGGTGTGGTTTGTTTACTTATCTTCTGCGGGTATTGTGAAGAAAGTATACGTTACAATAGTCTATTGTGACTATTTTTGAATAGTTTTTTTATCTAACAATGCCGATCACCTCCACTGCAGAAAGGATTTTGTCGTTGAAGCTGCGCTAACCCCTCTGTTGTCTTCAACGTGTCAGCCATGTCGACATGTTCGCGTTATCTGCCTCGTTTAAAAACTAACATGGCCGCCGCGTGAATAAGGTCTATTCAGCGTGGCTGAGACTCTGTGTTCAGAACGGTGGTATGCATGTTATGGAAGAATTAAGACTATCACGTGACCAACCTGTTGCTGAGACTATATCCACTAGTCTCAGCCACGCTGAATGTTGGCGAAGCACATCAGCTTCTCATCGCACCTGTAAGGTCCCGTGCTGACCGCCAGCTGGTAGGGTTGAGGTCAGGATGGTAGGGTGGAGATTGGGGGGAGGGAGTGGGGGCAAAGGGAAGAGGAGGGGAGAGGGTTCAGGCCAGCACGGGCAGTCACCGGCCTACTCCCTCCCGCCACTTCAGACTCCACCGCCCCACAGGTGGCAGACACTTTGATGAGAGCTTGCTGGGGACCTGTGTCCCCAAGGAACGCACTTTTCGCCTCAGGTGAGTGTGGTCCGCCTCTGCTGCCGCCATTGTTATCTTCACCTCTGGCCCGCCCGTGCCTGCCTCCCCGCCTGTTGCTGCGCCTCTCGTCTACAGCGTCCTGGATGGCCGTGTCCAAAGACAGAAGAGGGGGAGAGGGATAGAGGTTCATGTTGAGGGGTTGTGGGCACTACAGTTTTCTTTATTATTTTTTTCTTCTTTCCAAGTACGTGAACAGTTTGACAACATGAAACACGTTTCAAATATGGATAAGTGTTCATAGTGTTAGATTGAAGATCAGTGTTCTACGAAGTTTTTAATTCGACTTTGAATTAAATTAGTCCTCCATGTATTACTGATGTGTGTGTTTTTTAAATAGTAACGCAGCATACATGGCAAAGTTTAATGTACATTTCTGACGTTAAATGCGGTTCACGACAATAATGCAGATTTACTTCAGCAGTCGGTCGTATTCTGCATCTGTTGCCTTGGCATTTGTGCATGACTGTCCTGAACTATTTGTCAAATGGTGCAACAGACACAGTCACATGCAATGATTCATGTTGTTCAAAGGATTCTGATGTATCAGGTAGAAGCAAAGACATTTCACGAAACCGTGTACAAAGCATAAGTACACCAATACTATTTTCGTAATCATGAAACTTGCTTTAAGAATTAGACAAGTATTTTCCTGGACTCTAGAGATAATTCGCTACACTGAAAACTAACATTTCAAACGGCAAAGAGGAAGAAATAAGGAATGTAAAAAAGGGGTGGGGAGGTGAAGGTGGAGAGAGAGAGAGAGAGAGAGAGAAAGAGAGAGAGAGAGACAGAGAGAGATAGAGAGTTGGAAGCATTTGTGGGTGGGATAGGGGGAACAAAGGCAATTAACTTCTCTGATAAACATCGAAGGACTAAAGGAGAATGGCACGAGCCGTCCAAACAGAAATGAACTCAAGGCGGACAATGGTGCCTGCTTTACGATCAGCACCAATGGAAGGCAAAGGATCTGGTAAGCCCTGACCTGGAAAGAGGCATCCTCCCCGTCTGTTTACCTGCCTCCACCCTGGGTGTGTGCTGTGTCGTGTGTGCCTTCACCCTGAACGTTGGGTAATATCTACCCTGCACCTTGATCTGCTCTGATACTGCCACCCTGAATGGCCCCCACCACGTGTGCACTCAAACGGGCATCTGTAGCTCTGCCATAGGCAGCCTCAGCAGCAGGTTCTGGGGTGGTGGAGGGAGTTGGGGCGAGAGGGGAGGAATTATCGATGCATGAGGCAGCTTCACGGCCTACTTGGGCACCTTTACTGTGCGTCATGCCTCTTCAGCTGATGCAGCTTCCTCTGTCTCTTGCAGCTACCTGGTGACCCTTGTAGTGGTGCTCTGTCCAGCACTTGCAGTCATTTCCTGCTCACATCCCGTGTTTGCCTGCACCGTGCTTCCTTGCCACTCAGTCCATCGCTGCTGCAGACATGTGATCCTGCCTGATATGGTGTCTATTTATCGTTGCGAAGTTTTCTGTTTTAGCAAGTGATGAGACATAACTGAATCAGTTGACAATGCATTTGCAGCAGTACTTTGGGGACAAAACCCCCAACAACTAAGCAAAGAGATCCGCCACAGCAGAGATCGTAGAGCGGAGACGAACAGCTTCGATCTCTTAGCTATCTTCACTTGAGATACTCATCTAGTTCTCTCTCTCTCTCTCTCTCTCTCGTGGTACTGTACAGACATTAGTGATACTGCTTTTGCAAACAGTTCTTTCCATGGTTCATGGCAACAAGCGGACTCTCATATTGGTGTTATGTTTGCTAAATTTCTCCGGAGATGGCTGTACAAAATATTCCATCACATTCACCACATCACTACTTCAGCACTGACGAATGAAAGTTCAGTCGTAATTTCTATTGGTCTTTCGAAAAGCAAATCAAGCTTTCAAGTTTTGTCTGTGAACAAATGTATTAGTGTCAGCATATTTCGTGCTCGTGATTCTGTTATCTCTCACCTGCAAATGCTCGGCAGCGATGCTGAGCCCATTTTTTCATAGCCTTTATGTACCCAGTGCAGCCGTGTGCGAAATTGACCGGTGGAATAGGTTGTTATCGGTGTCAACGTCTGAATGCAAACAAGGCTCTGCGGAATGGCGCTAAGCTAGCTGGAGGTGTTGGAGGCCTGTATTGACACAGGGTTGAATTAAATGTCAAGATCGGTATTGACTTACATGCTGTCAGATTCGGGGCTGGCCTCCGCCATTTTGGATCTGTCCGAGCCAGGGTCGGTAAGATCTGACATTCATTTCGAGTCAGGGCGAAAGTTTAACTGCGCTAAAGCAAAGATCATTGTTTGTTTTTGTTGGTTGACTTTGTTAAATATGTTCTGCCCAGAGGATTGGCGATGTCGCATCGTCATTCTGTCTGTCAGAGATTTCTTTTCTTGAGTGGACTTTCTTGTGTGAATCTGCTTTTCCTGTTGTGGAGGTGACGCTGGATGAGTGAAAGCCTTCATCACGGCCCCTTGATGGCTAGGTGGTGTGATCAAACCCTTAGTAAGTGGAGAAGAAAGTGAGCTTTTTACCACGGATTCCAGCCAGACGTTCTGTGAGGAAAACCATTCTATAATACGTTTGAATAGTTGGCATCGTTTATAAACGACTAAAGTCATGCGCTTCTGTAAAAACGAGAAGGGTTTTTTAATTTTTTTCGTGAACTTGATACTCGAATGATTCTGTCTTAGCTGAGTTTTCCCTTCCAAAAGTTTCAAATGTTACCCGGCATTCCGCTCACTGCTCACTTTGTTGTCGCAGATGTCGTAAAGACCTGTGCAACTAAGAGAGTAATTTCTCTTGACGAGTTCTTGATGCAACAGTTCACTGTTCAGAAGCCTTGACGGGTCAGAAATGCAGGAAAGCTGACGAGCTGACAGGGAGAATGGTACAGAGCTGTCTGGGGTTGGTGAGATGAGCCTGAAAACCGAAATGAAGGAACGCACAGAGCTAGGGGAAAAGGAAAACGTTGTCCTCGTGGACATCATGAGGGTGGGATGGAAGGGGGTGGGGGGACACGTTTCCTGGGGGGGGGGGGGGGGAGAAGGAGAGGAGCACTCCGAGGGTCCAAAGAGGGGGGAATGTGTGTGAAATCCTGGCATGCAGAGAATACGCTGTGGCATTCTGCCTGTCGCCTGCCCGCACGACTTGACAGCGACACGCCGTACGAAGGCCCTGCTGTCTTGCAGTTGAAATGGCGTTGCTGTTTCTTTCCATGGTGAATGCATTTCCAAAACTGTTACAAGATAGTAGACCGTGTTTCGAGGTAATTACTAACTTTTCTTATATACTTTTTTTCCCACGCAGTGAAACGTTGTATTGTTTGAGTGTTCTTTGAGATATTATGAATGCTGTACGGTAAATTCTTAACTCACTCTCTGTCTGTCTGTCTGTCTGTCTGTCTGTCTGTCTGTCTGTCTGTCTGTCTGTCTGTCTGTGTCTGTCTGTGTCTGTCTGTCTCTGTCTGTCTCTGTCTGTGTCTGTCTCTGTCTGTCTGTCTGTCTCAGTCTGTATGTCTCTGTCTGTCTGTCTGTCTCTGTCTCTTCATTTTTCATTTTCATTTCCCGGTTGAATGAAAAAAAGCTAAAGTTATCCCTCTACCAAAAGGGAAAAGTCCCACAAGTCTAGATGACTTCCGACCCATATCAGTTCTATCAATTTTATCAAAACCAATTGAAAAGCACGTTCACAAACATCTGTTGGCATTTCTTGATCAGCACAGTCTTCTTCACCCCCTTTAATCGGGCTTCCGACCAAAACATTCCTGCCATACTGCATTATCCCACCTGATAGTCACGTGGCTGCAAGCCATTAACACCACAAAAGTGTTCGGATCTGTCATCCTAGAATTCAGAAAAGCCTTTGACATGGTACATCACGGCATACTATTGGATAAACTAGCTCTTTATTTGCATGGTCACACGACTGTGAAGATTTTTCAGTCATTCCTGGATAATCGACAACAATGTGTCCAATTCGATGGGCACGTTTCCTAGTATGGTATTCTAAAAGCGGGTGTCCCACAGGGATCTGTACTAGGCCCCCTTTTATTCTGCTTATTCATAAATGACCTACCCTTCCATGTCACAGATAAAAAGGTCTCATGTAACATGTTTGCAGAAGATACAACGCTGTCTACCGCGGACAGCACAACCGAAACTGTGGCAGATAAACTCCAAAAGAGTCTTGATGAAATATGTTGCTGGTGTCTTTCAAATCATATGGTCCTCAACCCGTCTAAAACGAAGTATATGGTGATAACCACAAGGCAAAAACATCAACTACATCCTTTGTCACTCCCACTCTCACTTGATGCAGGGCCGATAGAAAAGGTAAAAGAACACAAAGTGCTTGGGTTGATGATTGACGAACAGTTAGACTGGAACTCACACATAAATCTGATGTGCAAACAGATTTCAAGCAATCTCTTTCTACTGTCAATGCTGAGGCACTTTGTAGACACGGAAACCTGCAAAATCTTTTTCAGTGCCCACATCGTAGCACACATCAATTACGCATGTATGTATGTATTTTGGCTCTTATATAGCGCCAATCTCACACCCAAAAGCATGCTCAAGGCGCTCAACACGTTCACCCTTTGAATAAAAGAGTTGTTAGCTGTGACTTGAAAGTCTGTATTGAAGGAGATTTCCTCAGTCTGTCTGGGATATCGTTCCAGAGTTGTGGTCCAGCATACGAGAATGCTCTCTCCCCAGATCTCTTGGTGTTGTAGCGTGGCACATGGAGTAATGACTGCGCCGAAGATCTGAGGTCCCTCACAGCTTATATGTCTTGAGCTCAACCAGATACAGCGGGGCCAAACCATTGACGCACTTGAACACATGACACAGAGTTTTGAACATAATACGTTGGTGGACAGGCAGCCAGTGTAGCTCTCGAAGGATGGGTGCTATGTGAGAACGACTAGGTGGACGTTTCACTATACGTGCTGCGGTGTTCTGCACCTGTTGAAGTCTTCGGAGATGTTCTTGGGTTTCACCTAGCAGAAGGCTATTGTAGTAATCAAGATTAGACATCACCAACGTCAATACAAGAGTTGTGGCCGATTTTTCAGTCAGGCATTGTCTGTTACTGATACGCATCAACATTGTGGGATAACTGTAGTGAAGCTAATTTGAAGAGAGTTAATTCACTATACAGAAGAGATTCTAAGCTTATGGTCCAAATTAAATATCTCATCACTGAAAAGAAAATGGAAATGCTTGACATTTTGCCTCTCCATAAGCATCTGCAGCTCAATAAGTGTGTACTTGTGAAAAAGGTAAAGATGGCCGAACACCAGAATATCTAACCAAACTATTTGAGCAGTCATCATTCAGAGGACATGACAAATTTATCCTGCCTCAGCCTCGCATCGATTTGTTCAAATCGAGCCTATCTTATTCTGGGGCTGCTCTGTGGAATACACTACCTGATGACATAAAATGTATCAAGTCCTTGCCTATGTTCAAAGACAAAATTCGCATTATTCTCAGGCATCATCCTATGACATAGTTTTCCACGCTTTCATCCGACGTCTGGACAGTGCAACGGCTAAGTGTGTATCCTATATTGTCCATTTTTCACATATGCTTACTTCAGGCCACCCCTCTGGCTGAACTATTGGAGGGGTTCCGGCTGATTGGGAGTGGGGGAGTAGGGGAGGGAGTGTACATCAAAAGGCTTTGGTCTACATGTATGTTATTTGTTTGTAACATTTGGATGTTAAGAGAATTGTTTTTTATGTATATGCCATTGTAGTTACGTCAAGTTCCATATTTGAATTTCGCTTCTCTGGTACACTATCTACCCATTTTAGTATACTTAAGAAATTGTACATGTATAATTCTTGCGATAATTAGACTGACACTCTCTCTCTCTCTCTCTCTCTCTCTCTCTCTCTCTCTCTCTCTCTCTCTCTCTCTCTCTCTCTCTCTCCTCCTCCTCCCTCGCTCCCTCCCTCCCTCCCTCCCTCTTACTCTCATACTCTCTTCCCTTCCTCCCCCCCCCCAGCTCCCCCCTCCCCCTCCCCCTCTCTCTCTCTCTCACTCTCTCTCTCTCTCTCTCAATCCCACCCTCCCTCTCTCCCTCTCCCTCCCACCCTCCCTCTCTCTCTCTCCCCTCTCTGTCTCAAAACGCACTGTCGCCATTTCAAACGTAGATCAGGAACACTTCCTTTAATTAACCTTACACACAGTAGTATCTTTCAATGTATTTCATTGTAAAAACATAGGTAGACTTCAGGTAAGAGAGACTTTCGCGTGGGGTCTAGCATGTCTTGTCGGCTTTGTCAGCCCGAGATAGGGAAGGGAGTGGATGCAAGGTGTACGCGTCAGAAAGAGCAGAAATGCGGGGTTTGAGGGACAAAGAGCAGTACGGGATGAGCGCTGAGTAACAAATATCGTCAAATATATTGGTTTTACGAAGCTACTCAGTACCCACATCTTTATCTCAAACCGCTTTACACTTTACCCCCCAATCATAGGATCATTTGATCAATTTTTAACCGGCCCCTGACGACAGACAGCGACAGAAAGGTAGGACACCGACAGGCAGGTGACTGCGGCATCTCCGCTCCCTGGGAAGTATTCCAACCCGATGGTAGCTCTCGGCCGCATGGTTTATAAGGGTTAATCGCACTGCAGTGTGCCATGGCTGCCCTCACTGGTTCCCACCCGGTTTCGCTCGTGGGTGGGGAGAGGCAATGCGAGTTAAGTGCCGTGCTCCATAATGCCACCGTGTGGGAGCATGGGAGCATTTTTTGTTTGGGGTAAAATTTGGGGGCGATGTCTTTGTGGACAAAGTGGAAAGTTAGTAACTGAAGTTGTATAGTGGCAGTATGAGGGACTCGCGTGTAGAAGTTAGATCGCGTGGGTGGCGTGTGAGGGGGACAAACTGAGAGAGAACAGTTTACGAGGGACCAAAGTGAGGGGGCACAGTGTGGCGGTGGGGGTGAGTGAGAGGGGGGGGGGGGCAAAGTGTGCAAGGGGCAGGCTGTGGAGCAGTGTATGTGGGGGGCAGAGTGCTGGGGATGCGTATTGTATCAGAGCTTTGCTGGCAGTGTCAGGACCAGGGGACTCCGAGACTCGGCGTGTTTGCACTCCCCTCTCGGCTCCAGCGTGCGCCGTCGCTGTTTGAGTGTCCGTGTTGGTGCACGCCTCGCGGAACAATAGCGGTCGGAAAAGGCCCGCCTTCCCCCTTTGAGTCTGTCATGCTCCGTCTGGGGAGGGAGGCAAAGAGAATGCATGCGTGTACGTCTGCAAACTACTCCTCTCCACTTCTCTCATGGCCGCCTCCAGTTTTCTGCCAATCTCGCCTTTGCCTGGGTCCACCTACCATGGCCGTTTTTTGGAGGGGGTCTGAAAAAACATACATATGTTACTTGTAGAGCGAATTACTTGATAATGAATAAAGATTTTGAAGTGTTTGATCGGGATGCGTGTGTTGAAATGCTGGAAGAAACAGGTGCTGTTGTGTGGTGTTGTTGTGGATGGCTCAAAGGCGTGGTAAAGACAGGATAGGCAGAGAGACGCTACGCGCAATGCACGCTGTGGCTTGTAGACTGGGGACACTGCTGTGTCGTTGAAAACTTGGGAAGATTACTGCATGGTCGCTACCTTGTTAAATGAAAATAGTTCTGTGTCATTTAAAGCAAGTCAGTGAAGTCGTTAAAGGCGTTCATTTCATAGGAGATAGATTGCTACGATAACTATTGGTTGTTTATTCCTCTTCAAATAATAATTCAGATACGTATTATGTATTGCTGTATCTGCCAAACACGAGGTACTGTAAATGTGCAAAAGCCGTTTGCGAGTTACGATTGCATTTGAGAAATGATCGTAGCTGATATTCATAAAATCCACTTCATCACAATCTGTATGTATGACATGGGACATGACGAACAAGAAGGCAAGGAGTACTTTAAGTATAGCAGAATTCACATGATCAAGACATAGTTCAAAATGTTGGAACGAGATGTAACCCATGCTGCAAGCCCTCTATTTGCATTCTCGTCACTAGTCCTGGTCGAAGCTTGCACGATTCGCGAATGGCTGTGAGAGCTGTGCTAATGCAGTACAATGTAGACTCACCGTGGCTGGGGAAAAATGTGCGTGTTAATCAGTGCCGCCACAGAATCCCTGGGACTCGGCTGTTGCTCTGTGGGCAGAAGGGTGCATGATCGTTTCCGAAGTGTGTGTGTGTGTGCGTGCGTGCGTGCGTGCGTGCGTGTGCGTGCGTGCGCGTGTGTGTGTGTGCGTGTGTGTGTGTGTTGTGTGTGCACGTGTGTATTTGCGTGCGTGCGTGCGTGTGTGTGCGGATACTCAAAAGCGCACGTGCATTTGTGCTGTTTCACACAATTCATTGTCGTCTTCATTATCTTTGTTTGTGCACAGCTGACTTTTCAACAGACTTTGAAATCCTTCAATTTACACATCACTGATAGTGCACATTCAATTATTTAATTTATTCGAACAACAATTCTTCTTTTATTAATTATACGTTATACCGTTAGGATTAATTTACTCCACGAAAGAAAGCGTACTTTCTTGGCTTCTTGGGGCCCCCCCTGGCTGAGCTACTGGAGCAGGCCCTGGCTGAGCTACTGGAGCAGGCCCCTGGCTGAGCTACTGGAGCAGGCCCCTGGCTGAGCCTCTGGAGCAGGCCCCTGGCTGAGCTACTGGAGCAGGCCCCTGGCTGAGCTACTGGAGCAGGCCCCTGGCTGAGCTACTGGAGCAGGCCCCTGGCTGAGCTACTGGAGCAGGCCCCTGGCTGAGCTACTGGAGCAGGCCCCTGGCTGAGCTACTGGAGCAGGCCCCTGGCTGAGCTACTGGAGCAGGCCCCTGGCTGAGCTACTGGAGCAGGCCCCTGGCTGAGCTACTGGAGCAGGCCCCTGGCTGAGCTACTGGAGCAGGCCCCTGGCTGAGCTACTGGAGCAGGCCCTGGCTGAGCTACTGGAGCAGGTCCCGAAAGCCCAGCAGCCAGGGGTGCCAGCTGATGAGGGGGACATTGCGCGGTCCTGGCTGGCTGAATATCACCCTCGGTGTTGGCTTTGAAACTGTTTTGAACTTTATTGACCTTATTGCACTGGACTGTGTTGTGCAGCGAGGCATCTGTCGTCACAACTGACGTCATTATGGCCGTGTCGCACCTGTATCTGACGTCATCTCTTTGGTCCTTGCAGGTCGCTTCCCGACAGTCCTCCCGATTCCGGCTCGGAACCTTACTCCCCCCCCGACGGCAACAACCTCGGTAAGGCTGACTCGCATCACACACGTGCATACACGCAGGCACACGTGCACCTCACATGCACGTATACACGCAGGCACACGTGCACCTCACATGCACGTATACACATGTGCACGAGAACACATGTGGCAATCATGTACATATACATGCACATGCGAGTGTCTTGGAATGGAAATGACCAGTAATGCTATATTTGGTTTTACCACATGCTCCTTTTTGACTCACATGCGAAGCAAAAGTGAGTCTATGTACTGAGCCGTGTCGTCCGTCCGTCCGGGCGGGCGTCCGGGCGTCCGTCCGTAAAAAACTTAAACGTTGGATTTTTCTCGGAGACTATTAAGTCTATCAACACCAAATGTAGCATGATGGTGTATGATGACAAGGCCTCAAAAAACATACATAGTGACTTGACCTTGCTTCAAGGTCAAGGTCACAGGAGCCATAAATGTGGTCTCAAAAACAGTCATTTTTCACATTTTCCCAATTTTCTCCCACGTTATTGAGAATGGCGACCTCAGCTACAAGTGGTATATAGGTCAAAGCAAGCCCTATCTATTGATACCAGTTTGGTTGACCTTGCTTCAAGGTCAAGGTCACAGGAGCTCTTCAAAGTTGGATTGTATACATATTTTGAAGTGACCTTGACCCTGAACTATGGCAGATAACTGTTTCAAACTTAATAATTATGTGGGGCACATGTTATACTTTCATCATGAGACACATTTGTTCACATATCATCAAGGTCAAGGTCACTTTGACCCTTATGAAATGTGACCAAAATGGGGTGGTGAACCACTAAAAGTGACTATATCTCATGGTAGAAAGTGCCAATAAGCACCATTGTGCTTCCTATGTCTTGAATTAAGAGCTTTGTGTTGCATGACCTTGGATGACCTTGACTTTGGGTCAAGGTCACATGTATTTTGGTAGGAAAAATGTGTAAAGCATTTCTTTGTGTATGATGTCATTGGTAGGTTTAGTTGTTTGACCTTGACCTTGAAGGTCACCTGAAGGTCAAGGTCATATAAAGGTCAAGGTCAAGCATGTGAGTCGTATGGGCTTTGCCCTTCTTGTTTTCATTTGAGTCGTTCAGAAGGCATTACGTTGATCTGATTTACTCTTGGATGCAATTCTATTTTAGATAAATTACTTTGTTTTGTTGTTTGTTGTTGTTGTTGTTTCGAAATACCTAACAGACTTCTCGTCAAAGTTGCCAGTGAAACACACAAGTCTTCCCGATGCATTGAATGTACTTTGGCGTGTTTTACGTGATCTGTTTTCCTCTACACTTAGTGTAGGGGTGCGTCGTACATGACCTTCCCTCTGTTGTATTCTCATTTTTCTTCCGCATGTGCATCTGCAAACAGCTCGTCTCCAACTTGCTTATGGCAACAACATCAACCACCACCACAATCCTCAAGGTACGACTAGCGCAGACGGTGTTGACTTGCCTGCTTCGCACGATTGTTTACGTTGGAACATCAAACTGATTCTCATCCTCGTGCTACTGACACCAACGTTGCCTTCAAGCAGCTTAATTTGGGTTGGGGCTAGGGTTGGGGTGGCAGGATGGGATGGAATGGGGGGGGGGGGGGGGGGGGTGGAGGAAGGAGGTGGAAGAAAGGGGAAACATCTGATTACTCACAGTGTCCTGCGCGTTTTCTTCTCATGCTGATCACTTTCTACTCCCAGTTATACAGCTTGCTCTGCTCTTGTCCTACTTTCAACCGTCCATTCCAAAGGTCTATCCAAACTGGATATCTCTGTCTTTTTTTCCTCCCTTCCCTATTTTCCCAAGTCGTTAATTCCATTGTCTCCCTTCTCCCTACACGTCTGCAACTCTTCGTCTCTCACTTGTTTCCTCCTCTCTTCACTTCATTCCTGTCGGCGTGCTTCCCGCACACTTTCCATCTACGTCCTGAGAAGGGAGAGTACCACACGTCAGACCTATTTTCCTGACCCCCCGTAAAAAACCAGGTGTATGTGAGAGCCACGGCGGGAATGGGCAGAAGGAAGCGACGTGGACGGGGCATCGGTCTTGTGACGCTGTGGGTCACTGGGACAATTTTGTCTGCAAGGACGGAACATGGCTCCGCTCTCCCCGCCTCCCTCTTCCGGAATGTATCGCCTGTTTCGTTGCAATAGATAGCCTTTTCATTTGGAATGGATCCCCTCTTTACTCTGGAATGAATTGTCTTTTCTTTTGGAATGGATCGCTTTTCTTTGGAATGGACTGCCTTTTATTTAGAATGGACTGCCTTTTCTTTAGAATGGACTGCCTTTTCTTTGGAATGACTCGCTTCTTCTTCGGAGTATTTTTTTTGTTGTGGAATAGACTGCCATTTCTTTGGATTGATTACTTTTTTTCTTTTGAATGTTGTTTTTCTTCTTTGGAGTGGATCACCTCTTTCTATGGGAAGGCTTGCGTTTTCTTATTTTTTGGAATGGGTCACATTTTTTCTTTAGAATGGATTGCCTCTTTGGAATGAATCAAACTTGTCTTTTAGATGGATCGGGTTTTTCTTTGGAATGGATCGCCTTTGTCTTTGAGATGGATCGCCTTTGCAGAGCACGAGGCGAGGGAGGCTTCGTCGTAGAGTGAAGAGGGCAAGGAGGAAAACATAGCTGCATTGAAAGAAAGAGTGACTGACTGACTGACTGACTGACTTACTGACGGACTGACTGAGGGACTAACTGACTGACTGACTGACGGAGCGATCGACTGAGTTATTGCCTGATAAAGTAACTGACTGACACGAAGGCACGGGGGCGGACAGACGTAGGCCTACATACGTACTCACGGATGGACACGCTTACACAAAGAAAAATTGTCGTACACCGACGTGTTATTTGAGTGGGATTGCAGAGGTCAAAACTGGCAGAGAAGGCGGGGAAGAAGTTGTGGCGACGTTTCGAGAGGTCGCCCCCGCCTGAAGCATTCCTACTGTCCGCGTGCTGACCTTTCTTGGACACGAAAAACGAGCAGGAAATCTGCCTGTTGTCAACGCGTTTTCTGTTCTTAAGGACGTGAAATGTCTTCTTTGGTGTTTGTTTGAATCCGATTTGAGATTTTTTAGATTTTGCTGAGTCTCCCCTTGCGTACTATGTGATGTACGGTCACAACATATGGCTATATTGCGTAAACGAGATACTTAATATTTTCCACTAAAAAGATTGTTGAGTGTATGTATATGTTTGCGTGTGTATGCTTAATGGTTTTTCTTTCTCGTGCATGCGTGAGTACTATGAATAAGTCACAAAATGTGAACCTGTTCGGTTTCTTTTTTTCCGCAGTAGATCTTAAGTATCACATGCCACCTCCGATTCTAGAGGCCTCCTCAGGAGGCAGAACGACTAACATAATTCCTATAACGTCCTGCTAGTAATGTATGTGTTTCATTCCTCTCCTCTTCGTTGCCTCATACAATGTCATTCCTACCGATAATTTATCTGGACATCTGAAGCTGATGGCTTATTTGTTTTCCTTCTCCTTTATAATTTGCCGCTTCTTATGTTGTCCTTGCTCTTGCATATTTCATCACTCATCACTCTTGTTGCCTTTCCAACACGCTGTTGTCGTAGTTTGTTTGCATGTCAGGTTGAATTAATTTCTGTAGGTTGTCAACATATTTGTCTTGAAGGAGTATTTCGTCTGACCCTCTATTCAACAGAATCTTGCTTTCAAGGCTAGTCGCATCGTTGTTGTTGTTGTTTCAGCTTTCTCGTCTTATACTTCCTTATGAAAGTTAGCTTGTTTCAGAGAGCCGTTCTTTCTTTCTTTCTTTCTTCCTTTCTTTCTTTCTTTCTTTCTTTCTTTCTTTCTATCTTTCTTTTACTGTTGTGTGACGTGATAAAGCTAGTTACCTAGCCACTATCCTTCAATCTTATGAAAACATTGTTTCCCTCTTTGTGTGAGCGACGACTTTTTTTCCAACTCATGCAGCCCCTAGTTTGATCTCTGCTCCATTCTTGCATATTTCACGAACATCCAAGCTAGCAGGAGGAAGGAAGGCAACCAAGCAGTTAGGTTGGTAGGCGGTCGGACCATTTTGCTGACTAGATGGAAGGCAGGTTTGTTGGTTGGAGGCTAGCTGGCTGGCAGGTCGGGAGACAGGCTTACGGGTTGACAGGCAAATCAGACTACCTCACACACAGGAAAGTAAACTAGCGAACAGGCAGTCGGGATTTAAGGAGAGGGGGCAGATCGGCTGGCAGACAACCTTGCTGGCTCGGTTGGCTCGATGCTGAGCGGTAAGTTAGACCGGCAGTTAGCAGGGTTTGCATAATGTACGTAGATATGCTGCTACGCAGTCGTGCAGGCTGGCAGAGTGTTGGTTGCATGGCTGGCCTGCAGGGAACCAGGTCTGAAAAGCAGATGTAGACAGGAAGCAGGCTGGAAGTTAGGTAGCCAGATAAGCAGAAAGGTCTGAGGAAGAGAGCTTGGCCAGCCTTGCTGTGGCAGCTTTCCTGCGTGTAGGCAAGCAGGCAGTCTCACTGACAATTAGTAGGTAGATAAGCCAGTGTCTTGATATTACATGTAGGAATACAAGAGGACTAGAAGTTTGGAAGGCTAGCAGGTAGGTTGGCAGACAAGCAGGTAGGTAAGCTGGCAGACAGGCAGGCAGATTGGCTGGCAAACAGGCAGGTAGGTAGGTAGGCTGGCAGACAGGCGGGCAGGTCACCAGGTAGGTAGGCAAGCAGGCAGGCAGGTAGGCAAACAGACAGGTAGGCAGGCAGGCAGACAGGTAGGTAGGCAGGCAGACAGGTAGACAAGCAGATAGACAGGCAGACAGACAGGGAGGCAGGCAGGCTGGTTATTTGGCTGGCTGGCGTGGCGAGGGGCGGCAGGCTGTGTGAAGTGATGGTGCCTGGGGGCTGGGGACTGACAGTGGCAGTGTGTGCTAGGCACACGCTCTCCCCAATCACGCCGATATGACGGCCGGGCCGTCGTCTCCCCTCCCTCACTGCCGGCCTTCCTGCTCGGCCCGACAGCCTGTCCCTGCCTCACCTTGCCTCCCCCCTCCCTTCTCAACTCTCTCTCTCTCTCTCAGCCTAGCACCCCCTCTCCTCCCACC
>JAWQFJ010001991.1:157500-170000 GCA_034096865.1 Theodoxus fluviatilis
ACACACACACACACACACGCACACACACACACCCACGTACACACACACACACACAGACACACGCACACACACACGCACGCAGAGGCGCTCGCACATACACAGAGACACACACATACACACATACACACACACACACACACACACACACACACACACACACACACACACACACATGCGCATGTACACACTCAGGCAAACAAGTACTAAGATACACAGAGAGAATTAGGGGAGGAGAAAGGCGGACGGGTTGGATGGGATGGGGGATATTTTGAACACACTGTAGAATGAGAAATTATTCTGTCGATGCTGGATTTTGTTTCTCCTGAAAATTTGCATATTTGCAACACCGACATATTGGAGTTTCTTGATGGGCCAAATGTTGAACACTAACATAATCATCCGTAGGAATGTGACGATCTATTATTTCGTGTTGCGGTGTCTCTGTTATTCTTTGAAATGTTGGATGATGTGACGTGTTGATGACACACACGCTCGCACGCATAGACATGCATGCACTTTTGGGGGGCATAAATTCTGAGTTTATCTTCCGTACGAGTTGGATTTTATCCAACTGATAACTAACGTCAGTAGATGCATTGACAAGTAAAGCACTATACAGAACTTGTTCTTTCGCAGCAGACCTTCGCTTTCTAATCAGCCTTATATTCGCATCACCGTCACACGATTTCTTTTCCTCTTCTACCATTGTATCATTTTGTTCGTCTTCTCTTTTCTCGATCATGTATGTGCAAGTAAATTGGTATGTATCTGTCAGTCAGTCCCTCTTTCAGTCCTTCCACCGGTCACCAAGTTACACTCTTTTAGCCGTTCAGCGAGTTGACCAGCCAAGCAACATCTACGTATTTATTCAGTCAGTCGCTGGGTCGGTCGGCCAGTCTGTCAGTCAGTCCGTCCGTCAGTCAGTCAGTCACCCAGTCAGTCAGTCAGTCAGTCCGTCAGTCAGTCAGTCAGTCAGTCAGTCAGTCCGTCCGTCCGTTCGTCCGTCAGTCATTCATTCATTCACTGTCTCTGTAGTGTTTGTGTGTGTGTGTGTGTGTGTGTGTGTTTGTGCGTGTGCTTATGTACATGTGTGTGTGTGCGTGAGTGCGTGCGTGTGCCTATGTGCATGTGTGTGTGTGTGACTGACTGACTTTATTCTGGCTGTGTTCTGTCCATCAATTCACGTGTCATCTCACACCGAGACTGTTGCTGTCTTTGTTGCAGAAGCCAAGCAGGGTCTGCTCGGGCCAGGACTGGGCTCGGTGGTGCCGGGCGCGCAGCACATGTACCCCCACCCGGGTGGCCCCGGCCCCCATCACGCTATGCCCCCTATGCCACAGAGCAAGGCGGCCCAGATGCCTGGCCAGGGGCACCCCATCTACCTGCCTGAGCCCCCCAAGCTCAACCACCTGCCCCCCACCTCGCAGATGTCGCCACCCCACCTCCCCCCACACCACCAGATCTCTCCCCCGCTCAACCACCCCATCCTCCCTCCACATTTCGGCAGGTAAGTACATCACACCTCCAGTAGATGTTGCCGGTCTTTTTACTGACTTTTTTACAGTTATGGCGAGACTGCGAGTAGTTACCCGTGGATCCACTGCATAAAGCGTTTACGAGTGTGCAAAATAACACCCGTGCTCTCAAGTATGCACAGATGAAACATATGCTCTTGCATACACAAACATGCATGCCAGTGTTTTTGGTAACTCATCTTGCAGATAATATGACATCTCCATATATTTCTACCTTTGGCCATTATTTTTTATTATTTTTTTCTCTCTTTTGTAATGTGATATTTAAGTCTTGTGGTGTTTTTTTTTGGCACAGTTGCACACTATTTGGCAGAAATATCATAAAGTTTCAAAAGATTATGCGAATAAGTAGATGGTTCTGAACCATGCTTATACACGTTTTGTCGTTACCCTAAGACAGCATTTGTTTTGTTGTGTGTTTATATGTAGAACCCATGGAAAGATAGTTTCGAAAAATGCTCTTTCACAGATGCTATTGTCACACATCCGGTAGATGGAGGGGGAGTGGGTAAGGCTTTACGGCCTGACAGCAAAGATCTATGTGAGATCCTATATGGATCTTTACTCACAGCCTTTGTAGGATTCGTAGGGCCGTTGACCACTCTAGTCACAGACGTGGGCTGGAATATGAGCAAGTCCAGAATCTGTTTCCTTGGTCATTTGTAATATCGCGTTGGGGGGTATGTCATAGTTTGCAGCGGGGACGTAATTTCCAATGGGATGCTAGAAATAGTCCCACTTTAATCAGTTAAGCGCATCACATATCACGGTAGCAAGCATGCAGAACAGTATATGATACTCAGTGTCTCAAACGATATTCAGTATTTGCAGGCAAATTAAAAGAATCAAGAATAAAATGACGATTAGCTCGAATAGAGGATGCAAGCCGAGTGTGGATTTAAAAAATGGCTCGACTCCAGAGTGCAGAAATTCCTGAGCTAAAATTGATATTTTAGGTGAATTCCTAACCGTGATACAGGATGAAGGCGCCATCGTGATATATGTTGCGCTAACGAGATTACAGTGGGACTATTCTTAGCAACCCACTAGAAATTACGTCCAAACTATGACAGGACTGAGTGGGTCTATTCTTACCCCCAGTAGAAAGGGGGATGGATTCATATAATGGAGAAACGATCACATTTGCATGCTCTTTTGCAGCATGAACAATTTGTCCAACCATCCCAACAAGAAGAGGAAGTACTCAGATTCTCCAAACAACACGGTCACCAGCAACATTCTCAACAACATGAACAGCGTGATGAACATCAAACAGGAGCCCAGTGGTAAGTCCTCACGGATGTTATGTATCTATGTTGGACTATTCTCTAATGTCTCGGGGTGAAAGCTGAAAGAAATTCAAGCTCAAGGACAGAGTTTCCTGCCTATGATGTGTCAATATGTTGCTTGTCCACTTTGCTAGTGCTTGATAAATGAGTGGTTTTTGTAAATTGGGGACCTAATATCAGTTTGTCGATGTTAAATGTTATCATCTGTACTTGGCATTTTTTACGCCAGCATATGAAAATAATACAGTGTGACATGGAGCTTTGGCAGTGGATTAAAACGTTACGTTACCTCTTCGCTCTTGTCTCTTAAGAAAAGCTATTTATCTTCACACACATGAATATGTCACTTGAAACAATATTGTCGGAGTGGGCAGGATTGGTTTTAATGATATGTTTCAGCTAAATGGACGTCAATACCACTAGCCACATATCATGGACACACTGATGAAAGCAAAACTGATAATCTCCCTCCCCAAGGCCCCGATTTCTCGGGGAGCAACTTCTCTCCCTATGGACTGCCTGACTGCAGCGGAGACGACGATTACTGTGACATAGACCCCAGTGGGGGATACATGGACAGCACCTACCAGGTCATCAAGTGGCAGGCCTTCCAGCAGAACAAGTGGGCCATCCTCACAGACTCGGAGCTCAAGGACTGGTGAGTCTTGAGAATGCTGAATGCTGGTGGTTGGAATGTGATGTGTGGAAAAGAATGGGGAATGATAGTACGCTCACTGAACTGTGGATTGTGATGAAGACAAGAGCACGTCTGCAATAATCGGGGTCAATAGTCTTGACTGCATAGACGGTTGTACTTCAAAGTCAAGTAGATGTACTCCCTTCTTGGCGAGGATGAGGGCCCTTGCAAGACTTGGTATGAGAGGAGTGACATACAGTAGGTGAGGTGGAGGAGGCGAGGTGGAGGAAAAAGTTGCAACTACCCTTCCTGCGAAAAGAAGTTGAATCACGTTATCAAAATTGCTGCTGTCATGGAAGAAATGTGCGTAATTGATTTTAAACTGTAAGGATAGCAGGAGATAATTATAAGAATACTCATGGTGTCCACGGCAGCGAGTACGACGACGATGGTAAAGTATAACCCATGACACGGCACAATCACTTCCCTCGTGGTAACGCTGTCAAATACGCCCCTTCTGTGGCGTCTGAATCTACAGATTTTACCCTCACAGTGACAGTCAAGCGAGTCCGTCTACACATCGAAGTAAGACCGGCCTGTTTTAAGCCATAAATTTCATTTCATTTTTCTCTGATGCTACACGATGCATTCCCTCCATCCTCAGCCAACCCATGACGTACCGTGTGGATGCGGACAAGGGCTTCAACTTTTCGGTACCAGACGACTCTTTCGTCTGCCAGAAGAAGAACCACTTCCAGGTGACGGTACACATGCACCAGCCTGGCGAGGCCAAGTACGTGCGCACCCCCGACGGCGTGAAGAAGATCGACCATTTCTACCTTCACTTCAGTGGCGTCAAGGTGGGTGGCCCAGAAAGTAAACTTAACTCCTGCACTCGAACTCCTGTCCTATTTAGTTGTTCTTTTTTCTTGGTCGTTGTGTTCTACCTCTGTTTTGTTTAATAACTTTTTTGCTCTCAATGTTTTAAGAAGAAAAGGAGAAATGGGAAAGAAAACTAATTTGCAATTAGAAAAGTATGTCAGTTTAAACTGTTATTCATCTTTTCGTGTGTTGAATTTCAGGTGGAATCACCTACACAGGTGATCAAAATAGAACAATCACAGTCTGACAGGAGCAAGAAACCATTCTATCCTGTCAAGTAAGTGCTGGACACTGTCTGTCGTCTAACACTTTCACGGTCCAACACTTTCTGCAGTCGCATGAAGACTTATGAACATGTTCATAGTTTCCTGCACTCTCCTAGATTCTCATGAATTATGTTATATTACTGATATCTTCTCCCTTGTTTTTTTCTTTATGTTAATGGTGGAGATAACTCGTGCATTTCCGAGAGGTATGATTGACACCGTCACTTTGAATTAGCATGCATTTTTCGATCAAAGAGTGTACAATAAGACTAGTATTTGTCTTTCCATAGAATTAAGAATACAGTGCGCCTCATTATAAAGGTAGAGTTTCTGCATCTGTCTTTTTCCTGCAGCAATAACTATATGTATATCTGTAAGTCGATTTCAAAATTCACCATGAATAAAATATGTTCATTGAAGGATTGTTTCTTAATCATATCTGACTCAACTGAGAAATTAACTTGGTGAATATGTAATGCTTGTCAATTTCTACGCTAATAGATTACAACACACAATGTCTGCCACTGGAACCTTCCCCCCCCCCCCCCCCCCCCCCCCCCCCGTCTTCCACGAAGCATCGGGGGGCAAGACCAATCCATGTTCACTCCTGTGGCACACGCTGTGAGCGTTTCTGATTAGGCTCCCTCTGTGTTCCCCCAGGGTGGACCTGTCGCCAGACAACCCGACCAAGATCACGGTGGGCAGGCTGCACTTCAGCGAGACCACGTCCAACAACATGCGCAAGAAGGGGAAGCCCAACCCCGACCAGCGCTACTTCATGCTGGTGGTGGCCTTGCAGGCCCACAGTGGCGACTGCTCCTATGTGGTGGCAGCCAGCGCCTCAGAGCGCATCATCGTCAGGGTGGGTATCTCTTTTTCTCTTTGATGTGAATGACTGAATGAGTGAATGAACGAACAAATGAATGAATGAAAAGTGAAGCAAGCTTTACGGCCTATCAGTCTTTGTAGACTGCCTAAGGGCCTTGACTACAAAATGAGGAGAACTGGTTAGAGTAAGAACTAGTCGAGTCTCGATTTCCCCAGATATTCACTTTTTACGAATCGCGTAGGAAGATGTAGTGGCTCTATTCCCCCACCCACCCCCCACCCCACCCCAACCAACACGGCATTATTTCATGTGACTGATGGCGATGATGTGAAGTGGCCTTTTGAACAAAAGCACCTGCTTGTCAAAGAAAGAGTGGTTATTCGCTGCAGCCAACAAAGATGACATCTTCGTTTTAATAGACAAAGTGGTTTGCCTGCAGCGACGTGCTTCCGGTACCGCCAGATACAGTTTCTATTCCGTCGTGTTGGAATGAGGTTGTCGGAGATCACGTTTGTTATGCTACAATCTTTATTCCTTATCGATGCGATATTACCCGAGAAGTTATGTCTGTTTTATCGGTGGTAATTCCAAACGACAACCAAGTTGACCACCTCTCTCAATCGATTCATTAGTCCTTGTATTTTTTATAAACGTGCTGCTTTGCAGTTAGGTATCACGTTCTGTGTATGTGGTTGGGGACTCTCTCCCCAAACCAGCCAGGGCTAATTCCAGATAGATGAAAGTGCAGACTGAACCACCCGAGCCTAGGGCTTCAACAGGTTGTTCAGCAGCTCTTGTTTCGATCATGATTGCTCCTAAAGACTCAAGGACAGAGAAAATCCCTCTCTTTGAGTTTTGAATAAACTGATCAACATGTATTTCGTTCAATAACTGGCTGATACAGGTAGCCTAATCATAATTACCTCTAAATTCATGACAATTATGAGGACTTCACTGAATGAAACATACGGCCGGAGTAGCTTGATGACCCCATTATGAGCTGGACCCCCTGGCCGCTGGGCTTGCAGGCCTACTCCAGTAGCTCAGTCAGGGGCGGTCCCAAGCAGCCAATCAGACCACTGAGGGTTATCAGATCTATGTTCGGTCATCCCGATCTGTTGCTGGTCTGCAAAATCTTTTGGAATGCAGATATACATGAATATCCACATATACTGTGCATTCAAAGGTGACCCTTTCCACAAATTAGATGTACGTGCATGTATGTATGTATGTGTACCTCTCACGTCTCTCCTTCCCCACAGGCCTCCAACCCTGGTCAGTTCGACAGCGACGTGGACGTGCTGTGGTCCAAGGGCCACAATCAGGACTCGGTGTACCACGTGGGCAGGGTGGGCATCAACACAGACCACCCCGAGGAGGCGCTGACCGTGCACGGAAACCTGCGTCTGACGGGACACCTCATGCAGCCCTCGGACCTCCGTGCCAAGGAAAACCTCAAGGAGGTGGGGGCCATATTGGTCGTTGGATGGATGGTTGGATGGATGGATGGATGGATGGATGGATGGATGGGTGGATGGATGGTGGATAGTGGATGATTGGAAGGAGAGAGGAATACATGGATAAATAGATGGTGGGTGGATAGATGGGTGATGGATGGATGGGCAGATATGTGGATGGATGGATTAACGGACGGACGGACTATGGATGGATGAATGAAATGACAGAGGAATGGATGGATGGATGGACGGACAGTTAAATGAATACTGAATGGGTGGATGGATGAATGGAAGGAGATTGTCAAGCGTCGATAGCAGATCTGTTGGTTGACGAATGGTCGAACTGACGAAAACTGTCGCAGAATGAGAACCACACCTGCTTATTTCCTCCATGTTATCGACTATTGGGCGAAAATTTCAAACTGTCACTTATCATTCTCCATTATATAGATCCAATTGTAAAGCAGCCATTCAGCCTAACAGCAAGAAGACGGTAAGTCGGTAGGTGGTTACATACATGTAGACAGATGCCCTGAAGTTCTCCTAAAAGGCAGGCGGATAGACACATAATTATGACACCGACAGCAAGTATGAGAGGCCAGTTATATTGTCACGCCTGAATCACATAACCTTTTTTTAAAATACCAAACCAACGTCATGTTCTTCTCTTACACGCAGGTGAACACCAAAGAGCAGCTGGAGAACGTACAGAAACTGCGGCTCTACCATTACCAGTACAGCAAGGACTTTTCCGAAACGACGGGAATTCCCGAACATAGCCGAGCGGACACGGGCGTGCTGGCCCAGGAGATTTTGGAGGTGCTGCCAGACGCTGTCCAGGAGACAGGTGACCTTGTCCTCAACAACGGCAAGGTCATCGAGAACTTCATGCACGTCAACAAGGTGAGGGGTCAGGCCATGCGGATGAGAGCAATCTCTTCTTTTTATACAGGATTCAGGGTATCTTTATCATCACGGTGTCTGCGTTTGCTTTTGAACTTCCTGAGATTGCGTTTGTTTATGTACCTTTCGTGTTCTGGTTCTTTGAGATGATCATCGTGGACAAATTTGAAGACCCTGAACCGGTGAAGGGACGAAAATAACTATCCTGTAAAAAAAAAGATCTACAAGCATTGAAAGCATCCCTTTCCATCTGTCCAGGACCGACTGTTCATGGAGAACGTGGGTGCGGTGAAGGAACTGTGCAAGTTGACGGACAACCTGGAGAACCGCATCGACGAGCTGGAACGCATGAACCAGAAACTGTCGAAACTTAAGCGATTCGACAGCCTCAAGTCCACTGTCTCCTCCAAGTCCACCATCTCCACTATCTCCACCGTCAGGTACGCAGCTCGCTCTACATTTGTACATTGGAGCTTCCAGTCTTTGGAAGCACTTCTGGCTTTTACAAAGTGATGTTAGTTGCGATGTCAGTGCCACACAAGTGTTAATAATGTTTGATTGTTAATTCCATGTCTTTGCTGTTAGGTTATGGAAACGTGAATGTAGGGAAAGTAAGAAGCACCAGAAGCGCCAGGACATCAATAATAGATTATAATCTATTGCTGCTTTCATTTTTATAAAATTACTGAAGGAAAATTGTGAAAAAATGTCGACCAGAGGGAATGTCCATACTTTTGTTCGAATAGATTTAAACAAAGGCCGAATGTGAATGACTTGTCAGTGGAACTACTATCCAAAACACATTAGTTGGATGACACGAGCTACGCCCTAAATCAGCTGTGAGTTGGGGGTAAGAATAGACTCACTGCGTCTCCCTATGGGTTGGGGGTAAGAATAGACCCACTGCGTCTCCCTGTGGGTTGGGGGTAAGAATAGACCCACTGCGTCTCCCTGTGGGTTGGGGGTAAGAATAGACCCACTGCGTCTCCCTGTGGGTTGGGGGTGAGAATAGACCCACTTTGTCTCCCTATGGGATGGGGGTAAGAATAGACCCACTGCGTCTCCCTGTGGGTTGGGGGTAAGAATAGACCCACTGCGTCTCCCTGTGGGTTGGGGGTGAGAATAGACCCACTTTGTCTCCCTATGGGTTGGGGGTGATAATAGACCCACTGCGTCTCCCTATGGGTTTCGTAAGAGGCGAATAAGTAGGAAAATCGTAGCTCGACTTTCTCGCACTGTGACATTGTCTCGTGATTTTTTTCTCTCTATCAATGGCCTTACATAGCCTACAAAGGCTGATAGACCATAAAGCTCCTCCCATCCATCTGTGCGCTGTCGAGTGACGTGCAAAGATTGCTTGAACAAGTCATGCGTTGTCCTTCTTGCAACTTGCACCACTTATGGATGCCCCCAATCAGAATTTGTCATCGCTGTGCATTTTGCCAATGCTAGAATATGCTTCACTGATCACAGGGCAAAGCTGCATCTCATGGCAACGGAGTTGGCCTTTAACCAGGGTGGACTCCAGTCAGAGTGAAGTAATAATTTTGTTATGGCAGAGTTTTGGAGTATCCTTTATTTCTCTTTGCAGTAGTACTGCTCCAAAGAAACCCCAGAGCGGAGAGCAGAAGTCCCACCACCACCACCACCACCACTCCAAACACAGCAAACACACCAGCAGCAGCAGCAGCAGTAGCAGCAGCAGAATCAGCAGCGCCAGCGGCAGCAGCAAGAGGAGCACGGCCCAGAGCCAGGGCATGTGCTCTAACCGCTTCATACAGATTACCATCATCATCCTAATCCTCATCATGGCCTTTTGGTGAGTGAAAGCTGCTCCTTTTCTGGAATTCTGTGCAGCAGTTGATCTCAATGACCAAGCCGCTGGTTTTTCTATTTTCCTTTCTTCTTCAGAGAGAGAAAAAGTTTTATAAATGATATTTTCTCGCCGTAAGAAGAATGGCCGATTTTCTCAGAGAAATGAACTGGTAGGCATTCAGACAGATTTACGAAAGTAAAGGCAGACACTGTTTAGAATATTTGAGGATTCGTGATTTATTGTAGAGGCCCTATGAAGCGACTTTAGACTTCACTTCAAATACAAGACTTGAAAAATTAGATTCACAGGGGCAATGCAAGACTAGAAATACAGCTCTGTTGCGCCTTACTCCATTTCCAAGGAGGTTAAATGGCATCTTCAGTGAAGACTGCTGTGTGTGTCTTTCAGTCTCGTTGCTATCACCACACTCTACATCTTGGAGCGGGGCAAGGACCCCACAACCAGCTCCCCCCAGCACATGCTTCAGGGCACCAAGTCTCAGACTACGCCACGGTAAGCGGTCTCAGGCCTTTTCCTTGCAGCGCCCATTGTATTCTGGGCCGATGGCGTCCACTGGTCTTTTGGACCGATGGCGTCCATTTGTCTTTTGGACCGATGGTGTCCACAGGTCATCTGGGCCAATGGCGTCCAGTAGTCTTTTTGTCCGATGGCGTCCATTGGTCTTCTGGGCCGATGGCGTCCATTGGTCCTCTGGGCCGATGGCTTCCATTGGTCCTCTGGGCCGAGGGCGTCCATTGGTCTTCTGGATGGCGTCCACTGGTCATCTGGGTCAATGGCTTGTATCTCTGCTTGATGGGGCTCTAGTCTGGGCTAGAGCGCCCACCCATTGTCGCTTGCGGCCAGAGGTACCGGCGTTCGAAACTGTGCAGATTCTCGAGTTGCATCCTTGTGCAAGATGCTTCACCTGCATTGCCTTTCTTACCATTAGTTCAACCAGTTGCTGAGCGCTGCACAGCAGCGACGTCCCCCCAAAAAGGAGGAAGAAATAAAGGTTATCATTATCATTATCATTATTATGTTGTCCTGTACCGAGAGAACCGTGTTACTGCTATGCCCGAAAGGTATGCCTGCTCGTTGAATTCGATTAGATGTGCGTTACGAGGACGAATTGGTTGGGTTTGTTTTGTCTGCTGCGTGAAGATGTCCTAGATTAGACAGAGGTTGACTAGTTGGAGTTAAATGGGATTTGTGTGTGTGGAGTTTTAAATGGGTTGAGTTTGAGTAAGAGGTGGGATGGAGTGAATGGGCCTCGGTTCGTAGGCAGTTAGAATGGGATGGCTGGGGACTAAATATTCGCTTTGAAACTTGTTACTTTGCTTGGTTTTTAGTGGTGAGCCTACTCTAATATCTGTTGATCCATGTGAACGATGAAAACCCAGTTGATCGGACAGGCTGAGATATGAGCATTACTGCCGCAAATGCAAGGCTACTGGACTGATTTCCTCTCTCTGCTTCCAGTCATCCGTGGCTGCCTTCAAGCGACACGTCCTTGACGTTGCCAGGGCTAGAAGTGACAACAGCCAAGTCCTCCACCACGGCCAAACCTACCACAGGTAATACACAGTTTCTGCCTTGCTCGAACCGTGTCCGGCTCTTGTCCAATGGGTCAAGTCTTGTCCAGTGGGTCACGTCTTATCCAATAGGTCACGTCTTGTCGAGTGGGTCAAGTCTTGTCGAGTGGGTCAAGTCTTGTCGAGTGGGTCAAGCCTTGTCGAGTGGGTCAAGTCTTGTCCAATGGGTCAAGTCTTGTCCAATGGTTCAAGTCTTGTCCAATGGTTCAAGTCTTGTCCAATGGTTCAAGTCTTGTCCAATGGGTCAAGTCTTGTCCAATGGGTCAAGTCTTGTCCAATAGGTCAAGTCTTGTCCAATGGGTCAAATCTTGTCCAATGGGGCAAGTCTTGTCCAACGGGTCAAGTCTTGTCCAATGGGTCAAGTCTTGTCGAGTGGGTCAAGTCTTGTCCAATGGGTCACGTCTTGTTCAATGGGTCAAGTCTTGTCCAATGGGTCAAGTCTTGTCGAGTAAGTTTTGTCCAGTGGGTCAGGTCTTGTCCAATGGGTCAAGTCTTTTCCTGCAGGTATTGTCTTGTCCAATGGGTCAAGTCTTGTCCTGCAGGTCATGTCTTGTTCAGTGGGTCAAGTCTTGTCTAATGGGTCAAGTATTGTCCAAAGGGTCAAGTATTGTCCAATGGGTCAAGTATTGTCCAAAGGGTCAAGTCTTGTCCAATGGGTCACGACTTGTCCAATGGGTCAAGTATTGTCCAAAGGGTCAAGTCTTGTCCAATGGGTCAAGTATTGTCTAAAGGGTCAAGTTTTGTCCAAAGGGTCAAGTCTTGTCCAAAGGGTCAAGTATTGTCCAAAGGGTCGAGTCTTATTCAAAGGGTCAAGTATTGTCCAATGAGTCAAGTATTGTGCAACGAGTCAAGTCATGTCCAGTGGGTCAAGTATTGTTCTGTGGGTCAAGTCTTGTGGAATGGGTCAAGTCTTGTCTAAAGAGTCAAGTATTGTCCAATGGTTCAAGTCTTGTATAGTAGGTCAAGTCTTGTCCTGTGGGTCAAGTCTTGTCTAATGGGTCATGTCTTGTCGAGTGGGTCAGGTCTTGTCCAAAGGGTCATCTTGTCCAAAGGGTCAAATATTGTCCTGTGAGTTAAATCCTGTCCATTGGGTCAAGTCTTGTCCAGTGGATCAAGCCCTTGCCCGCTCTCGCTTTCGGCTGGCGGTAGCGGCGTTCGAGGCTGCGCGGATCCTAGAGTAGCATCCCTGGGCAAAGTGCTCAGCTGGAGGGAGGGAGGGAGGGAGGGAAGGTTGGGGGGGGGGGGGGGGGGGGGGTGGGGGGGGGGGGGGCAGAGAACACTCAACTAATTAGCT
>JAWQFJ010001991.1:175000-182500 GCA_034096865.1 Theodoxus fluviatilis
TTTCCATTATTATTCCTTTCTTTAGAAGTATCGCCATGCCATGCAGCCACAGAATATATTATTTAGAAGCGTGTGTTCTGAATAATACAGAAAAACAATCATTAATTGCTTGTGGACTTTTTAACCCATCTGAATGAAAACTTTTTGTTGACCACTGAGAATGTTTTTGTCGATTTCTTCAGAACGACGTCTGAAATTATGTGTTTACAGAACTAAAACTGTTGTTGACAGACCTTTTCAAAGTGTTCTTGCTTGTGGAATAGCATTTTTAACGTTGTATCGCTCGAAAAATCTTTGAACGCGTCCCAGCCCCTAAGCAAATCTAGGGAGATAACTTTCAAGGGAGCTAACTCAGCCAGAATGTCTACTGTCAAATTTGGCAGGAACAGCTGTGACCGAGCATTACGAAACTAGTCACAACTCGCACTGGTCACAACTCGCACTGGTCACAACTCGCACTGGTCACAACTCGCACTGGTCACTTCAGAGATACAGCCTGTTACATCAGTTGGGGTTGACCAAGTGCATTATCAGTTTTAGGTATTTTCTGCCTCTGTCACCCCTCTAGAACAATCTAATGCCCAAATACTATGCAAATCAACAAATAATAATATGCATATAAAAAGACTCTAAACAGCCCAACACCCGAAAAAGTAACAAGTAATTAAAGATTAATTATCCCAACTATTTTTCCCTCAATCATATGGCTGCCACTCATACTGACATGTCATGATCAATGCAAAGCTCGTTTTCACCACTCTTTTCCTGCAGTGAAGTTTTCTGTATAGTGTGGATCGGTTGCGTAAGAATATAAAGCGAATCCATGACATTAACACCATTTGAAGTTAGAACAACCAGCAGCACTGTTCTTATGCTTGTGCAACAATTTTCTCCAACTTTGTATTTCACTGCAATGTTTATTTACATAGTTACAACTTCCAGAATTTTCTAGACACCAAACATACTTTTGATATCATTGGAAGGCATAAACTCTCAGCAGTGAAATAATACCAATAACTCCAAAAAGTATTAAAAAAAACAACTTATAACCTGTTTTTTGGTGCTCAGTCACAATTTCTCACAGGAATCTCATCAGTTTAAAATTTTAAGATTTTGTTGAATAATGATTACTGCTAATACTTTACAAGTTTATTGGGCTGTTTCCCCTTTGAAACAAACTATTTCATTGACATTTTCTTTGGTTATCTCTTCCAGAATTCTGCAGTGTGTGATGTTCCGGACAATGAGATGGACAGCTCGGCCATCATTGAGTACACCTTGATCTTCGAGAGGACCTGCCAGGATGCGACAGAAATGTGAAGCGTTTTCAAAGACAGCCATGTCTAATACTGTGTTAGTGCTTTGAGACCTGATACACACACTCTGAGTTATGATGATGGAGGTAGCCCCACACAAGTATAACAAGTCGTATCAGCAGTGGCTGACACTGTATACAAGTGTGTGTACAAAGGCCTGTGGTGTGTATTTACAGAGATTCAGGTTTGTTCTTTGAGAGGAGCAAGTGCCCACCATAATGTGCCCTTGTGTTGTATGGAGTGTCTCAAATACAGGGGGTAGGAGCTCTGTGTTGAAAAGAGCTTGAAACACTAAATGGAGATTTACACAGTGCACTCTGATTAAATTGCCTGGCAACAATCAAATGGCACTAATCCAAATTGCAGGACCGCCATGCATGGGAAGCACTTGCTGCTTTGGAAACATGCAACATGTCAGGCCCAAGTGACATTGTTGTTATTGACAGGATGATATCACTTGCAGAGCAGTAAATAAATGTACAGATTGATTGTCACATTATAACCTGGATGTTGATTATGTTTATGCCAGAAACTATGTTGTGGATATTGTTGTTAGAAGAAGAGCACACTGTAAGGATTCAGTGTGTTGGAGTTGCCATCCTTTCCTATACTTTATTCAACCATTGACCATGGCAGCTGAGAGAGTATTTCATGCCTCGATGAAGGTGATGATGGGGTGGGGTGGGGTGGGAGGAAGATACCGACCACTAGAGAGGTCAGGCCATCTAAAGGTGAGACAGGGTAGCACAGGAGGTGAGACAGACTGCAGGAGGAAAATTAGCTCAATGTAACAACTATTCAAATTTGCCTGATGGTTCTGTCTATCATCTTCTACGTCCACAAGCGACAGAATAGAATGTCCTGTGAGACCAAGCTACTGGAGCAGGCCCTGAAAGCCCACCAGCCAGGGGTTCCAGCAGCCAGGGGTTCCAGCAGCCAGGGGATCCAGCAGCCAGGGGTTCCAGCAGCCAGGGGTTCCAGCTGATGAGGGGGGCGCTGATTGGCTCGGGCCAAATGTTGTTCTCGGTCTACCCTGTTTACATGTACATACACTAGCAATGGAATAGAGTCTTGTGAGACTGATGTTTATGAAGAATACTGCTTCAAATGATTTAGAGTTGGTCTTTTGCTGACCCCATGCCATTTTCTTGGAAGAACAAGCCCACACGAACTTCATAGAATCAGAACTTCAGCAGTAACTTCTGACTTTGATTTGTTCCTAGACATGCAATGACAAAATAATGGAGTTCAACAGAACATTCTACTTGTATGCTTCACAAATCACTCTGTCAGGAGTGAGAATTGTTGAGAAGGTTATGGATTTATTTGTCATTTTGAAGGGGAGGTTTTAGAATGCATTGTAAATGATGCAGAGTGACATTTGTATTCATGTATTGTGTGGTCCATTCTGCTTCTGGTGTCAATATGATTTATTTTTTTAATTCAATTTTGACACCCGCTCATTTGGCTGAAGAATTAGTCATTCCGAGATTAAATGAACTCATAATTTTTATTTAGTTTTTATTGTTAGAATGATATCATAGATCTATTGTCAATCGATACTTTTACATTTGTTTACTATGCTTCAAGTTTCCATATAATGTTTGTTTCCATCCTGTCATTACTTGTCTTGTAATTTTTGAATCTCAAAAGTATCAAAAGGCAGATTATTTCTACCATTGCAATCTATTTATGCATTCCAGATCATTTACCTCTCCCCATCAAAGCTTTGCATATCATGTCATCTGGAATTTCATTGCATACATTGCCATGCAAGTGTCCTTGAGGTTGAAAACAGATGAAAACAAAAACCACCAGATCAAGAGACTTGATTTATTGTGGTGCAAACAATTTTGCTGATATGTCAGTGTACTTTGTATAACGTGTGTTATGAAATGTTGTTATCACATTCTGTACATAGCTGTTAATGTTGCATTAGGTATCAGTGCTTTATGCAAATCACTTGAAATTCTCAACTTCACAAGAGATTTTGAAAAGATTTCTTTAGTGGGCAAGAACAGAGTACCATTTTAACTCAAACTCATGCTAGTGTCTGCCTCACTTTTGTCTGTAGATATTGCTTGTAAAATACTCAGTTCAGTTCCAGTAACTTCTCACAGATATTTTGGAATGCACACCACCTGTTCTGTTGAGATTTTAGTCCAACTGCTGATATAGGTGTTGTGTGTTGTCTTGAAGACCGCAAAATTGGAAGGAGAAATTGACATATCTTCACTGGCAAATAGTGGAAAGTGTTAGGTACCAGTAGTGATATGAAATAGCAGCATCTGTGCAAGTTAAAAGAATGTACACCACTATTTTCTGTCAGACAAAGGGCATGATTTTCTCCAATAAAGAATTGTCAAATTCTCAAGCTTTTCAATCGTCCTTCTTTCTGTTCAACAGTACACATGATTTTTGCTTTTCTTCATGTTGTGGGTCTCTTTGGGGATGTTTTTGCAGTTTCTTTTGCTTTGCCAGTTTTTGTTCATATGGTTGTTGCTGTCGTTGTTTCTTGCACTTGCATACACCCTAACCCAACTCCATTAGCATTTGATGCTACATGTTCATCATCAAGCTATTCTCCTGATAGCTTAAGTTGTTGCAGTCTCAGGTCTATGAGCATATTTCAACTGAATTTCGAGTAGATCCATCTGCCCTCAAAATACTCATCTTCACACATGCACACAAAAAATACACAAAGAAGTGCACCATCTCACAAATGACGGGGTTTTTAAAAGGACAGGGATTGACATTTTATTTGTACTATTTTTACTCCAAGCTGATCAATGACAGGACATGAAGCACTGGTCATAAGCACACCCATGACATGGCTGAACACTGGTGCAATACACTGATGCTGTCCACAGAGAAACTGGCAGCTTTTTTCGTAGCTCTTGAAAATGTGCCATCTCTTGATACATCTATCAAGCTCAAGTACATGTCACAGTACAACAAGTTGAAAATATCCACAATTTCGAAGAATTTTGAAACAACACCAAACAAAAACAAGGTGGGAACATTGGAGACCAAGGGATGGTTACTTATCATTAGGTTTTGTAACACTTGACATCAAGAAATAAACATCAACAAAAAAGAATTCCATCAAGACTGCATTAGACAGACACATCATCATGGAAGAACCGATCATAGCATTACAGAGGTTCTGAAGCAAATATTCCAAGCTTCTTTTTTTCTTCTTCTACTACTTTCTTAGAAGACCAGTAAGTCAGTAAACATTTTTCCTGTATTGAACCATGCCGACACCAGACATACTGTTCAGTGGCTCTTTGCAGGGTGCCTGCATGTTCATGCTGGGACCTTACAGACACTGTACAATATGGTACCATCTTCAATGCGAAAGCTGACAGACTTCGCATGCAGGGCCTCAACCCTAAATGCTACATGAAGAAAAAGCAAAGCCTGGACAGTATCCAGAATTTTGTGTTTACTTAATGGTCACAGAAATGTTAGGGATTGGCCCATAAATCAATGAATGCCTGGCACATTTACAATTCAGACATTACTGAGATTCGTTACCACAATCATCTGAAAAATATAATTTTTTGGTTTTTTTTTGTTGGGGGGGGGGGGGGGGGGGTTTGTTTGTTTTTTGGCACCTGGAACTATGGCCAGCCCGTGGAAAATCAAGTCGCCACTTTCCCATTGTCTACAGTTGTTGCAGCAGTTATTGTTGCTTGAGGTGCATTTACAACAGTATGAACTCTTCCATGCCTTCTCATTGTTGCTGCCTGTCTTGTCATTGCTGTGATTTCACTCTACAGTGATGCTGTGATTTCACTCTACAGTGATGCTGTGATTTCACTCTACAGTGATGCTGTGATTTCACTCCATGTACTCCAAGTCAGTATTACAAATTACTAAAACTTCTGCTACAGCAACCATCTTCTAAAGTAGCATGAACATTGTACTAACACGTAAACAATTAACCAACTTGAATCAATGCTCAGTGACAACCAATCAAGTGCCCTGTCCAGGTGGCCACAGATGATCAGAACTAGTGTTTTAAGTGCAGAGTTTTTCACATGTCCCTGTCATGATCAATTTCAGTTTCCTGGGCCATGCAATCCTTAAGAAAAAATCTTATTTTGAGATTTGTCAAAGCTGTCAAATCATCCAATGATTTAATCAAAATTCCACAGTTAAGTAGTTGTGTTGAGGTCATTATGAACAGATAAATTGAAAAATATGTCCAACTCCTGCTCTAAAACTGTTTCTGGGCAAAATCAAGCAATTAAATGACACAGTGACATTAGTCCTCACGTAATTATTATGGAACATTGAAAATGCTGCTTCAATGCCCAGCTGAATCAGATATGAGTGTTTCCAGGTTACATCTATCACTGACATGCATTCATTTGAGAGACAAAAAAAAGTTACCGTTGGAATTCATGGTAAGGTTGGGACAAACCAAAGCTAGTGACTGAAACTGAAACCATCATGACTAAAATAATTACAAGAAGTTAATGCCCTTCTTGTCATGCTGTTTCCCAGGCAGTCGGAATACTTTCATTTCCTGAGGAAGACTGTGAGGTCTATAATCTTCACTGAGGCAGTCATTTATCAAAAAGTTCCTCACAAATGGCAGTAATGTCCCTACTCTATTGAATAAGTCCACTTTTATTGTCATAACTCAAGGGTGAAACTTCTTTGGAACTTGAAACAACGCTTACATTGCAATCCCATTTGGAGGAGGGAGATTTTTCAAGTACAAGTACACTTTATGAGCATTCACACAGAGCAACTACCAGACATACCTCACAAGCCCAGCAACCTGAACCTACAGCCAGTGACGGGCACATCAAGTGACTCCAGCCGCGTTGTGTGCAATAAATGTATACAGTGGCGTTGTGTGCAATAAATGTATACAGCTGTGGAAACAACTATTAGACCATTCCATAGACATGTAATACTGCAATTCAAATCCATTTTATAATGAACACCATCATCATTGATTGGAATGTCTTAATGTCACAAATGCATATGGACTCTGCTTTTTGAGCTTATTTGCAATTTTTCTTGTAGTAAGTAAATAACTTTGAAATTGATTTGATGGTTAAAATTGATATGCCATTAAAAGACCTGGTCACTTTGAAAATTGGCTATTATATAGGAATTTTGAAATATTAAGCATATAAATGAAATTTCCACAATTCAATCATCTCAGGTGGGCTAAATTATGAAGTGGAGTGTCTAATATCCATTCAGTATTTAGTAGGCCATCCTTAGTCATTGAGCAAAACCTCTCCAAGGTCTTCTGTTTTTCCCCTAGCTCTATCATAATCATCCTCAACCACAGCATGCAAACAACGGATCAAAATCCATCACATTTTCAAACACTCAAATCCTTTTTCATCCAAACAAAAGGGGAGAGAGAAAAATATAATAGCAAGCTGCATAAAATATTGATATTTCATACAAAACATCTGGTCCAAAATACAGAGCTTGTCAATGTACAAACTGTAGGCAGGACAAAGTGCCTCACGATCATTCAAATAAATAATCACACATATGCCACTGTAAAAATCTTCCAAAATTGGAATGATTCAACAACTTTGCACATTTACATGGCTTGTGATGAAATGATATGCACTTTATACCTCTGTTTGTATCAGACAGCTTTTGGGTGTGTATTGCACTTAAATTTTTAAAAACCGGTTATGATAACTCTATCAAGTGAAAAATATTTCTTCCTCCTGAAAAAAAATATTCTGACCAAACCAAATGAAACACAACATCCAAAAACAAAGAAAAGACACCCACATCCTTAGCTGCACATGCATGAAAAATTTTTTTTTGCACAAGCTGAATAAAAAAGTTCAAATTTAATTTTAAAGTCACCGTGCTTCACAATGGCTCCGCACCAAAGCAACAATCATCACTGTTGGAACACTCAAAAAAGGTGTGTTCATGGAAATTTGCAGTCTCTAGTTCTTTTGGCTGGCATCCCTGCC
The DNA here is from genome assembly GCA_034096865.1 of Theodoxus fluviatilis. Classification (NCBI taxonomy): domain Eukaryota; kingdom Metazoa; phylum Mollusca; class Gastropoda; order Cycloneritida; family Neritidae; genus Theodoxus; species Theodoxus fluviatilis. The sequence continues at coordinate 182,292 of JAWQFJ010001991.1, forward strand.
ATTCATAACAAACAAAATAATCCACTAATAATGTTCTCCAGTGCATCAAAGCTTCCACCACATGGACACAATGACTGGAAGGAAACCGAGTATGAGTAGGAAAATAAAACTCCCAACAAAATAACCTGTGTACACAAATGATGGCCAGTGTCTTTCCACACACTACATCCATCATTCCATGTGAAGAGTTCTTCATGTCAATGTTTGGA